>APFE031545041.1:0-16076 GCA_000404065.3 Pinus taeda | reverse complement strand
ATGGAAAAGAGGTCTTGTCATTTGTATCATCCAAGAATTGTTCATTCGTGTAATGTAAAGGAGGTTGCCCCCTCGAAGAGGCTGATTTCTAAGGTGTTTATCTATCTTTTCTATCTTTTTGTGAGTTGGTTTCATTACAGAATCAATTCTTCGTTTCTGTTGAGCGAATTCAATTAAATAACTAGTGACCTCTATTACTTGTCATTATATTATCATTTTATTTCACATACTTAATAATACCTAGGTTAACATTTCGAACTAGATATGGGAATTATGAATTTGTGGTGGTGCCTTTTTGGTTGACTAATGCACTAGCTACATTCATGTGTTTGATGTATATCATTCTTGGTAAGTATTTGGACATGTTTGTGTTGGTTTTAATTGATGACATTCTTATTTAGTCAAAGACAAAACAAGAGTATGATGAGCATATTCATGTCATATTACAAGTATTGAGAGAGCACCAGTTATGTGCCAAGTTTGGAAAGTGTGATTTCTATCAAAAATAAATCCATTACCTTGGATACATAATTTCACATCAAGGAGTTGTTGTGGATCCTAATAAGATAAATTCCATTAGAGAGTTGCTTGCTCCAAGAAATGTTATGGAAGTAAGGTCATTTATGGGACTTGCAACTTACTATAGAATACTCATCAAAGAATTCTCCCATATTGGTCATTTAATTACTTCATTGCGGAGGAAGGGAGTAAAATTTATTTGGTCCAAGGAATGTGAAGAAATATTTCAATGGTAGGAGTATTTACTTATCAATGCACCTATGCTAAAAAATTTGGATCCAAGTTAAGAGTTCTTAGTATACACTGATGCTTGCAAGGAAGGACTTAGTGGGGTTCTCATGAAAGATGGATATGTGATATGTTATGAGTTGTGGAAGTTGAATGAGCATGAGAGGAATTATGTGACTCGTGACTTAGAGTTCATAGTTATTATTCATGCACTTAAAATGTGGTGACATTATCTACTTATGAGTAGATTTGTTTTCATGTCAAATCATAGTGGGTTGAAGTATTTGTTTAACCCATCTTGCATGAGTGCTAGGAAAGCTAGGTGTCTAGTGTTGATCAATGATTTTGATTTTGAAATTAAGCATATAAAAGGCAAGGAAATCCATTTGGAATATGCTCTAAGTATAAGGTTGCAAGAGAATCAAGTTACAGAAATTAGTTTCACTGAAACTAGCTTGAAAAGTATGATATAAGATGTCTTACAACATTCACTTTTAGAAAAACAAAGAATGTATGCAAAAAGGAAATGAAGGCTCAAGTTGTGTGGGATATCAAATAATAGAGATGGATTTTTGTTATATAATAGCAAATTGTATATACTAATTTCCAAGGACCTGAAAAAGATAATCATGGATGAAATACATAGATAACCATATTTCAAACACCTGGGATATTAGAAGATGATAACAATAGTTAGGAAACATTATTATTGGCCTAGAATGAAGAAGGATATTGTTGAGTACATTGTAAAGTGCTTGGAGTGTTAGCAAGTCAAGGATAAACATAAGCACCCAATGAGTGTGTTACACCTTCTCCTAATTCTGGAATGGAAATGGGAGACTATAACCATGACTCTTTCATCACCGAATTGCCTAAGACAAGTAAGAAACATGATGTTATTATGGTTGTGGTGACAAGTTAAGTAAAGCAACTCTTTATATTCTTGTGAAGTCCATTAATAAATAAATTGACATTGTTGAGATATTTATGAAAGAAATCTTCAGATTGCATGGCATGCCAAAGGTGATTATGTATGACTAAGATGCTAAGTTTACTTCTAGATTTTCGAAGGATTTGTTTGAAGGAATTGATACAAATTTAGCATTCAGTATATCTTACTGTCCTCAAACATATGGGGAAATAGAAAGGACAAATCATATTCTAAAGGACATGCTCCTTATGTATGTGAAGAGTAGGGAAAGTAAATGGGAGTATAATTTGTCATTGGTGGAGTTTGGTTATAATAATGGAAATCAAGAATCATTGAATATGAGTCCCTTTAATGAAATGTATGGACAAAAATGTCATACTCTTATGATTCAAGATCATCCAATGGATAGAGTTATTCCTAGGCCAGATATGTTACAAGAAATGGAACAAGAAGTTTTGTTGATCAAAGAGATGTTAAAGGCAACGCAAGATCTCCATAAGAGTTATGTAGACAAGAACAGAGTTCATAGAGAGTTCAAAGTTGGGGATAATGTTTATATCCATATTAAACCAAAGAGAAGTTCCTTAAGAATGGGAACTTGTTTCAAGTTTTCACCTCACTATTGTGGACCATTCAAGATTTTGGAGAGAGTTGGGTCAGTGGCTTACAAGCTTGTCATACCTCCAAACGTTAAAGCTCATGATATATTTCATGTACCTTTGCTTAAAAACTATGTTTATGATTATTATCATGTTATTGATTAGGTTGTGATCCAAGTGGAACCTGAAGAAGATTTCAAACAAGAACCACAAAACATACTAGCAAGAAGGAGACACTACTTCAAAATTGAACCATTGTGTACATTAAAGTGTATTGGAAGTATTATGGAGTAGAAGAAGTCACTTGGGAATTGGAGAATTCCATGTGAGTGGCATATCCTTATTTTTTTTCTTCATATATTGGTTCTGCAAGTGTTAGAACACCAAGGACGGTGTTCCTTTAAGGGGGAGGGGATAGTGACACCCACTTTTGTAATTAAAGACATATAATATAGGGGTGCCAAAATCGATGCTATGAGTTGAAACTTTGTTATGAGATATTATATTTTATTTTATTAATAAACTATGCTATAACTAATGGAAGTGGGGACATCCAATAGATTATGATACCTCAAGAGGAAAATACATACCTTGAATTAATGATTCCCCTAATGTGATGGTTGGGAAGATGAAGGGTTAAGCTGTTTTTATAAAAATGAAAGAGAAAATTCATTGAGGAGCTTTTTCTTTTTTCCTTTTTGTTTTGAGAATCACTTTATTATTCTTATTATACACTCAATTTTTCACTCTCACACTCGAAAATTTGAATCGGCATGAGAATTGGTGACAACTTGTGTAATAGGATTGAATGTGTTGTAGTTATTTTTCCTTGGACTAAATGTCTCTAAGGAGTAGGAGTTATCATGTTTGTGTGTGGCATAAAGAGAACTGAATAAGGGAGGGATAAGGGATTGCAAAGATTAGAGAATGATTTCCTTATGTTGTGCAAACCTGCATTACCATTTGTAAATGTTTATGGGCCTGGTCAAGAAATGGAAGGTTGAACAGTAAGATTCATTCATGTGTGTGGAGGAAATTGGCCTTCACTTTATGTGTTACATCTATTCTAAAAAACTATGTGCTAAATCTCTGAGTTTAGTTTTTCCCTTAAGCCATCAAGATTTGGCTCGAGGGTGGTCAACTATGAGAAAGACTGCATAATAGTTGAGCCTATGCTTAGGTGGATAGTGGTTCACCCTTCTTCAATTCCAGATTGCAAAATATTTTAATCAAGATATGTATCTCTTATGCATGATTATTTAATTTCTCTTTTCATCAATTTATATGTACTGCATTTACCCTTCAGCAAATTTTACATGGTTTGTAGCTATTATATTATTTGGCTATAGTCCATGGGGTGTATCTCAATTGGTGATTATCGTGAAAATTAATTATTGTATAAACTAAGAGATCAAAGGTTCAATTCCCTGAGACGTAATTTGTTCTATGGAGGGGAGGACAAGTTGTAAGCCCTAGAATTTATAGTGTTAGTGGCCATAATCGACCCTGTGCCACGAAAGTATGAAACTAACCCTGTTGTTGATTCCTTTGGTTACACACACACACACACACAATCTGGTTATAGATTTTATATGTATTAAATTTTGTAACAACACTAATTGAGGAAGAAAGGCTTCCTAAATTCTTCTTTAAATGGGTCATGTTGGTATTTATACTATAACTTTCCTTGTGGGAGGTTCTAGAAGCCAAAAGTTGGAGCATAGTGAGGGGAAATCTCTCTAATAATTGATCTAAATCTCATATCTTTGGTCGTGATATTTTTGGAGATATGATCAGAGGAAGTTGAGCTTCCTAGATGCCCCTAAAATCATGCATCAAATAGGTAATGTTGGAATTTATACTATAACTTTTCTTCAGTGAGGTTCTATAACCTGAAACTTATATCATAGAGAGGGGAAATCCCAATTATCATTTGGTACAAATTTTAGATCTTAGGTCGTGATATTTTAGGAGATATGATTATTGGAAATTGAACTTCTTAGATGCTCCTAAAATCTTGCATCAAACAGGTCATGTTGGCATTTCTACTATAATTTTTCATTTGGGAGGTACCAAAGGTTGAAACTTAGATCATAGTGAGTGGAACTCCCACTGATCATGTGATTCAATTTTTAGAACTTGGACTGCGATAATTTAGAAGATATTCTTGAGGAAGTTTCTATATTAGTTTGCATGCAAAGTGTTTGAAGAAATGCTTAAATTCTTTAATGATTCATTGCATACAAATTGTTTGATGAAATGCCCTAATGAAAATGGTGTTTTGTGGGTAGGGATAGTATTTTTGTATGTTAGTATTGTTGTATGATTTTTTTGTTGCAGTTGATCTATGCCTATCTGCATTCAAAGCATTTGAAGAAATGTGTTAAAGGTTTTTAGTTAAAATTTGCATACAAACTATTTGATAAAATACCTCAAAGACAAATTAAAAATTGCATGATTGAATGGTATATTTCAATTATTATGCTATAATTGGAATCCAAATGTTTCTTATTTTATTTCATAAAAAATGTTTGACAAAATGTATACAAGAAAAAGAATACTTAATTAGTTGTATATAAAGTATTTGAAGAAAGGTTTATATGTAAAGTGTGACAAAATGTATGAGAGATGAAAATCAAGTTTTTGCAAGTGTAGTTAGGATAAATTTGTTAGGGGTATATGACAACACAAATATATGGAAAGTGAGAACATATATAAATGAATGAAACAATTGTAGGTTTCAAAGCCTCATTTTTTTAAATGAAGTATTTATAACCCATGCCATCACCCTTAAATATTTAACCTATAATTCTTTCAAATTCCACGGGTTATCATTGTAATATAATATCTAGAATGAAACCAACATAAATTACTTCAATGAAAAATAAGGACTATCAATAGCACAATAGCATGTAAAAATTTCCTTTAATAGTGAAGGTGGCCAACATAAAAGTATCATTTCCCCCACTTTTAAAACCCAAGATAAAATACTTCAACATATAGGTCAAGTTATTAAAGAGGATGATATATAGCATCTTCCTTTATAAACAATGAACTAAACCAACATAAAATGTATCTTTTTACCACTAAGTACTACAAGAAACTAGCTAGTCCTCATAAAGGTAAGGGAAATCAAACACAAAACGTGTTCTTTCAACATCAAGTTTTCTAATATTTTTTTTTACAATCTTAACAAAAGTCTACCATTATAGAGTGTTCAAAGTCAATTAAATGGAATAAATAGGGTATAAAGTGAGAGTGTGAGTTAATGTAATACATGAAACGTGTCAACCTATAGTTAGCACATACTATTCAACAGTTCAACCCATGTTTACTAGAATAGCATGCATAAAGTCGTCATGATTACCATGTTCTTTTAAAACAAGTGAATGTATGGAAAGAAATAGGCAGAGGCAAAAAAAAAAAAAAAAAAAAAAAAACTTCAAACCCAGACATGTAAATAGATCAAAGACAAAGATTTTCAGTTTTGAGTAGAGGATTTTATGAAATAGGAGAAAAAACACATAACTCCACAAAATCATACTATAATAATTCTCACTATAATCATACATAGTACTCACCTTCAAAACCTTCAAAACAAGGTTTTTGTTTGTTGCAAAGATTCTTCTTGAGCTCAAATTTGCTCCAACAACTCATAAACCTAACAGACATAGCTACTAGTAGATCCCATTAATCCAAATGACCAAATCAACCAAGCATACTAACCATAGGAAACTTCAATAGTGTAGAGTGAGTTAGAGATCAGCACAATTAATGTACCAACAAACATAATTCAATGCATGCCCTTGATATGGTATATCCCACAACCAACCTCAATATCATACATTAGAATTTAAATTCCATGTGTTATACTTCACACACTTTAATGTGATGCCTTAAACACATTCAAACTCATAAATATGAGTTGCATCTTTTATGTAATTCCATTACAAGGTTTGTTCCTATGGTTATAGCATAGCACCATACAACTATAAATTATCATAAAACTTTACCACCAATACATACCACTTCACCTACAATCATATAACATACCCTTTCAGGTAATCAAAATATTTTCAAACATATTGTTTCCCATATATATATTTTATTATATATTTCTTTGCTTGCCTTATAATTGGCCTTATAACATATATGATCAATATACTCTATAATATACTTATGCAACATTGACCTTTTTCAACGTAATGTATGTGTCAAACCATTATGTGTATGTACACCAACTATATACCATGGGTCACAAGTTCAAAATTTAACTCATATTTGAAACTTACAATCGTGTAACAACACACACAGACGATCTTCATAACACAATAAACATTCATATAAATTCATATTAATCATTCATAATACTTTAACTAGTGGGACCCCATAATACTTTAACTAGTGGGACCCCACCTCCTTTAGCTTAACAATAACACAAAATATCAAGCTTTGAAATATTTTTCAAGTTTCAATACAAATGAGCCATATATGGGTCAACGCATGGAAAATCCACAAGGTAGCATACTATTAGTAGGCTAGAACTCATAATATCCAATCTAAAAAGTTTAAAATTATGCAAGATTGGCCTTTCACAATGTTGAGTATTGCTTTCAGATAAAAATGTCTAAAGCAAAAAAAATTAAGTCAAAACTCAATGTATGCCAAAATGATTCTCATGGAGATGAAGCGAGTGAAACAAGAATATTGAGGAGGACTTAAACAATCAAGCTTCAATAATATATTACTCTAATAAATTAAGTTAACAGTGATTTTAATAGTTATTTGACAAAATAACTCATTGAACACAATAGGTAATTTCATTCAAATTTTTTGGTTGCGTTTGTGTATATCAAATCGAATTACTAATAAACATGCAAATTATATGTAAAACCATGAAACTTGACTATTCCAGATACTTAAATATTATTCGAGGGAAAATAAGATTAAAAAGAAGTAAAAACCAAATAAAAAATAAATAGAAATAACAAAAAAAACATAAATTAAATCTAAATACATAGAAAAATATCTTAAGATTTATTTTTCAATTTACTTTTGGTTCAACGTAATGTTTCATATGCAAACCATTTATAGTATAAGAGAATAATTTATCATCTTCATATATAAGAATACATTAATTATTACTAATGAAAGATGTTATTTTATAAGGTCTTACGCACATTTTTGAAACTTTGTATGCTTGCTTTTATCTACATGAGCAGAATCCCACAATAAAACCTTTTTGCCAACCTAAAAAACAATAGTATTTAAACTTTTATCAAAATACTTCTTAGTTGTTCGATTCATGCAGTTTAAATTCTCTGATGAATAATTTCTATGTTCCTCTAAAGCCAAGAGGGAAATAATTCTCTAAAGTATATTTGTTAGAATTCAATTCTTCAGCTTGTAATGTCAATCCTAAAGATGTGAATTCACGTTCAACAGGAATATGGCTTCTTGCCAATAATGTAATTGAAAAGGTGTAATACATATGCCCATAAACAAATGCTAAAAGATCATCCATTGTAGGGCTTATTATTAACAATTTTCTTTAATATATTTTTATGTGTGGACTCATCCTTCCGACTTCCTTGAGGGTAATAAGTTGATGAGGTAACATGTTTCACTCCATATTGGTTGCAAATTGAGTAAACATGAAATCTAGTCCATTAGCAGATATGATCTCTATTGGTAAACCAAATCTAGAGAAAATATTTGATTCAAATAAAGCAAATTTGTTCTTGAAATTTTGCATCAGCGATGAAATTATGAAAAACAAAATTATTTTAAATGACATAATATACATATTTATTGCTTCAAAATATTAGTATATATTATTATAATATGCATTGATGCTTTATTCTTCCATACACCCTGGTTATTAGAATATAATATACAGATTGGTGCTTAGTAACAACAAATGGCATTAGCATTTCATCACAAATGTTAGAAATTTCACATCCCTCTAATACACATGGTAATACAAGCATTGGTGCATAAAAATAATATGAGCATCAGTGTGCCATGAAACAAAAAGAACGACCTAGTGTGTAATAATTATACCAGCATCAATGCATCTTTAAAAAAAATAAGTTACAAGTGCATAATGAATAAATGAGCCTTAGTGCTTCTAAATTTATGTACTGCCCCAAGGTGTGTCTATTAAGAGTTCACTAATGTGTATTACAATAATGAGCATCGAAAAAGAAAACCTCAGCAAAAACCTCCAACCACCCAAAAAAATTAGCTATAGTGAACATATATTAAAACTTGAGCTACGAATGATGAAGGTTGTCGCTGAGTTGTTTTGAAATTTTTTCCTAATCTTATAATACTAAAAACCTCTTTTGCAAGGTGTATTCCTTAGAGTGCATTCACACATAGATTTGTTATAAAACAAAAAAGTAATCAATGAGCCAGCGCATGGATCGTTTCATCAAATTTTCCCAAGTTGGAGCCTTATTTTTTAGTAGCCACATGAATAATTTAGATTTTGGAGGGAAAATTAATTTCCAAAGTGTATTCCCCCACCAGGGAGATTAGAAAGAACATTTGATGTAGAAAGGATTTGGCACTTGCATTTTGGAGCATAGAATCCACTTGGCTTGGGGTCCATATAAGACTATCTTTGGAATTAGAGATGGAGACATTTGAGAATTTTAAACCTCAAATATATTAAGACCACACTTCTTCACCCTCTCCCTCAAGTTGTAAGTTCTCTTCAAAAATCCATTCATGTTGACTAGAGAGGGTAATAGTAATTGTTATCCAATCTAAACTGTACCATCCTTCTTCATTTAATATGAGAATGAGAGGATCCAAGAGATTATGTGAGTGTTGGATGCCTATACAAGGGTCTCTACCAATTTGTATTTGTGCATCATTTCCAACCTTCCAACAAAGGAAGTTGTCAATTAAGGGGAAATATTTGATGATTTCTTTCCATATTATGGAGCCATTATTTTTACATTTTTTTGTGGTTCTAATTCAGTCCAATATGGGGAGTGGGTTGGTGTCCTTCTATTGTGTAACATGTGCCCATGGACCTATTTCTTGAATGATCTTCCACACTACTTTTGCAACAATATATTTGGAAAACTAGATGAGATTTTTTAAGCCTCACCCTTCTTGGGCTTTAGGAATGACTGTGGTCTTCCATGCAGTGGGAGAAAATGTATTTTTTTCTACTTTTCCCAACTAAATAAATCTTCTAATTATATGTTTTAGTTTCTAGATGATGCTAAGAGGGATCCAAGTTAACAAAACCCAGAGAATTTGGAAGGCTTCCAAGACTGATTTACACAAAATGAGGCTCCCTACCCTAGATAACCATTTGTTACACCCAGTATAGACTATTTTTTCTGCATTTTCTTATACTTATCTCCAATCGAATTTTTTTATAAATAATGGGTTTAAAGTGAATCTCGAGTATTTGAAGCCTAATTCCAACAATGTGATAGAGGTAGGGAAGATGTCCTCCAAGATATATTTATCCCTGTCTAATATCCCTCATCCAAAAAGAATGAATTTCATCATTTATTGTCATTCTTGTAGCTTCAAAAAATATATTTAGTAGATATTTTAAGGCATGGATATGTGATGTATTCCCTTTAGAGAAGATAAAAATATTATCTACAAATAGTATATGTTAAAGGATGCAATTTTGAGAGATAATAATCCCTGTAACACCCTCCTCCCACATCTACCCAAGTAACCGACTAACTAGGGTAAACATATGATGAGAAATTACTATGATATTATTTGACCTCATAAGTCACATTAAGGAAGTGGAACCGACGAAAACACACCATACAGACCTTCCACAACAACCACAAGGCTCTTAGGAACCATCCCAATCTCTCAAGTAACCAGCCCATGAGTCCCTCTGAGTTCTTAAACCAATTAATCCTTGGACGCTCCCATGATATGTGCATGCCAGCGTCTAGAAGGCTACGGAGGCTCCCATAGCATGGTATGCCAGCATTCAGGGACTATTGTTCTCAATTTTGTGCCAACATCCCCGGTATTTGAGCCACTTTTTGAGGCCCATGTCACTGCCCATAATTCAATGATACCTTCATAACAGAAAGATAACAACAAAATCATGATACAAATGCAATTACTTAAACAAACCCTTGATTGGACCCCTACTAGCCATGACAGGCATTTTGTCAAACATATCGCAAATATGTAATCTACAGGTATAAACAATATATCTAAGCATAGGGGTCTCATACTTATCTGAGAGTTGTTAAGAAGCATTGATGCCTCAACGCATTAGTTGCAGTTCCATCCATTAGGTTATAGATACATTGTTCATTCATTTACAAGTGAAAACATGATGAGGTCCATGCATAGCTATTGCCATAATACATGTTCATAGCTTGCATAATAGCACCAGAAAATATTAAGGAAACAACAACCATGTATACCACAAATAAACCAGTATAATACTCATGAAATAACCTCATAGTAATGATGCAAAGGCCAACCAGTTGTGGGACTTCCACGAACCACCCAACCGTAGACATGGCTGAGCCAAATCTCTCTTCAACCATTCACCCCATGCCATATTCCAAGCATGAATATGGGATCTCATAAAACACATCAATCAAAACCACCTCAACCCATCAAACAGTGATTCCAACTCACTGTCTGACATCACAAAACCATCATTAGATTGGTCTCTACCTAAGCCTTCCATGGATCTAAAGCGTTTGTTCCAACCAAGGCTCCATGAATAGTAACTCAACCCATAGCTGTTGTCGGGCTCTAGAGCATTTTTCCAACCAAGGCTCTAGAACTAACAACTCAACCCACCAAAGGCTCCAAATTGTTTTTCCAACCAAGGCTCCAGCACTAGTAACTCAACCCAAGTTGTTATAGGGCTCCAGAGCATTTGTCCAACCAAAGCTCCAAGAACTAGTAACTCAACCCAAGCTAAAGGAAACATGAGAACCAACCTGGAAAAAAAAACAAAACAAAAACAAAAACAAAAACAAAAAAAACACCATGGTTATCCAAGAAATTGCAAGGCTAGCCAAATCCCTTGTCAATCTAGGTAATCCTCCATGCCAATGATAGATCATAACCAAGAAACCACATGCATGTGCCATGCATGCCAAAACTAGTGAGAAAAATATACATGCAACTCGGTACCTACAAGCAAAACTCGATGTAGTTGTTTATCCCAATGTCCTCTTGTGCTTTCCTTCTCTTCCTTTTCCTTCTTTCTTCAAAACTCCAAGTATGCCACACTCTCCAAGAGTGCTACAAGAAAACTCTAAGTGTCTAAGAGTATGACAGAGAGAATAGCGAGAGTTCCAACACTAAACTGACAAAAGTCTTGCCAACTGATCCTCATAAGCCTTTTTATTAATAAGGCCTCTATTTTCTTCAATTTTCAATATTTTCCTTATTTTTCCTCCTTACATGCAACCTGTGAACTTTCACCTTCCTTTTCTCCTAATTTCCCTTATTTTCATAAATAAATGTTTCAAAATGCCATTTTTCCTTTCCAAAGCCTTATATATTTCCTTTGCCAATTTCCTTTAGCCATAATAACTGAAATGAACACCCACTAGGATGTTTTTCCCACTATTCAGCTTGGAATACGTGTCCCATGACCGTGGTATTATGTATGTTTTTGCATGGATTTTTAACCATGGTTGCTATAGTTTCCAGTTTCCTCCCCCTTGGGGGAACACCATCCTTGGTTTTTGTTGGAAATAATACTGAGAGGGGGGGGTGGGGGGGCGGGTGAATCAGTATTATCAGATCAATATAACTTTTTCATTTCCATATTAAGATTTATATACGCAACTGAGTGTAATGCAACAAGCGTATATCCAGTAAACTTATGATTCAGTTAGTTGATCCTTAATGAGTGCATCATAACATTATTAACCATATGAACAGTAAACAAGAGCAATAAAATAGAATAGATCATCACACACAAGAAGCACACATGAACATCAAATCTTGAATCCAGAACACTGCAGAATAGACAAAAGCAGCTAAACCAAATTTCAAGAAAGATCTGCAACTTCACCAATAGTAACCTGCGAACATTCGCGCCTTCTTTGTGTCAAACCCGCGGGGAGCCACACCTCCACTTTGTCAGTCCTGCGGACTTCCGCACCTGCGATGTGTCTGATCTGCACCTCCCCACCTGCATTGTGTCTGATCTGTGCACCTCCGCACTTGCGTTGTGTCTCGCCTACGGACCTCCGCACCTGCACTGTGTCTCGCCTACGAACCTCCGGGTATAGATAATTTATCAGACTTCAATTATACCCTAGACTATCAAATTCACAGATCTGATCATGCGCCAAAAAGATCTCGACCCATTAGTAGATCCGCCTTGTAATGCTCAAGTTTCACCTTGATTCAGATCCAGCTATAACTCACCAACCGATCACCAGTATTTCAGATCTTTCTCTTCTTAAGATATTCAACATGTTTATATTCAGCTAAATGATCTCCTTTCCCTTTTATAGACTAGAACTTACTCAAACCATGGTCCAAAACCATAGAGATCCAATACTAGGGACCCAAAACTTGGGTTCAATACTTTAGATGCAAAACCACGGACAAAAACCATAGGATCAACAATGTCGAACTAAATACCATGGACCAACCAAAAGATTTCCCATGTGCGTGCTTTTTCTCTGCATGAAATTCCGTGTACTTTAGGTTCACACTTTTTGTTTGGAACACTTGCGAACATGTCCGCACCTTTTGATCGGTGCTCCTGCGGAACCTGTCGATGACCGCACCTTTTGATCGACGCACTTGCAGAACCCGAAAATAATACTACTGCACTATAATCTGTCATCTGATTCCTTTTCCCTGCATCCCATGCATTCTGTCACATCTGATATTTCTTCTGTAGACTCATCTAGTTATATATAAGTGAGTTGTTCTTCTATGAGAGGGTTTCCATCAAGTACAACACATGCATCATAATGCCTAATGCCAACAATCTCCCCCTTTGGACTTGATGGCAACAACACCAAATCACTCTCCCCCTTTGACATCAAGGGCAAAGGGCGGACCAAGATATTCTCTTTCCTTGATAACCATTCTATTGACCATACTCCCCCTGAGTACCTGCTGAAATTTCTGAATGAGCTCCCCCTTTGTATATGCCAAGGTGTATTAATATGTCCATGCTCCCTTTGAGTACATGCCGAAGTCTCTTCTCTGCTGAAGTGTGTTGTTCATGCTCCCCCTGACTGTAAACAAGGTCTACAAAAAGATGTTCTACAAGAAGAACATGACTCTATCATAAATGACCTTCCTATCACCAGAGACTCATACATACATCCATCTCCAAACCAAGTGGGGATATAGAATATTGACTCATCTACCCAAACAAGTTGGGGTACACCAGATAACCAAATGATTATACATGACTAAAATATTACATCATCCTTCCCATGCATAGTGGGGGTACAAATTACATCATATGACCAAAGAGATTCATCAAATGACTACAATAGATAGAGATAAACTATTACCTCAAGAGTCTTGTTATGACGTTTATAACAAAGACCAAACATCTAAATAAGACCATGATAGTCACAATATATGATCTGCTCCATAAACATCTGTCAACAGCATCTAGACCAGCAACCGAATCATTCACATTATATCATATGTGATAAACGCCATAGCCATCTCATCAACATCAAGATCTGCATGATCTTATATATCATCCAAGTATCATCACTTGGGAACATCTACATCAATCAACATATGTAAGTATCAACCTATATAGGTAAGAAATCATCATCATCATGTCTCCAACAATGCAACTTTGAGTAATCATTCATGTATCCCTCACTATGTATCTTGAGCTCAAGATTATTGTTCAAGACTTCTTGATATCATTAACAGCAACAATCCTCATCCCTATGAGGGCCAAGAACTATAAGAATCCTGCATCATAACTGTATTATATGATCTTTATGCATATGACGATAGCAACATATGAGTGACTCATCATCAAGTAATGAAGATGTGTATTCAAGCTTTGTATTTATCCTTATCCTTATGAAGATCACCATGTAAGCACCATATATGCATCATCAAAGAATGAACACCAATTCTGATCTAAACACCAACTATGTAACTCCAAGAATGAGATTTTGTCAAAGACAACTCATAACCATATCATAGCAAGATATATATAAGCATCATCACCAAGGACTACTAACCATAATGCCAACAATGCATTATTAAAAGCATTTGCTCCCCCTGAACTTGGGCCATCTGTTTACTATCATATCTGATCACACATATAAGACATCATCATTATCAAGTTAGGATCAAAACATTTCCACACATCATTAACAGATTGTAACCATTATCAAACAGAGCAAGTAATGGACTGAATCATATCAAACCCTATCTCCTGAGCCTGTCCCTACTACTTTTCTTCAAACTAACATATACGCGATTGTGCAGTAACCAATTCGCGTATATATGCGACTTCCCTTTATGAAACTTGCGTATGAGATTTAGGACACTAAATTTTTGCACTTTTAGGTCCCTCTGAGTCTGTTATGTATGTATATTGTGTTGTGCCACATCTTTCTGACTGTACTTCCTTCTTCTTCCATATCTTCAAGTGTGATGATGTTTTCTCCTTTTGGTATGGTGCCCGTACTTTGTTCCTGCATTCCTTTTCTATATGTCCAATATTGTTACATGCATAACATCTTACATGTTTTATATTTATTTTGTAGCAATCAACAATTTTGTGACCAAACATATTGCAAGAAAAACAATATCCCTTAAAGTACCTGGAACGTGATGATCTTTTTGTGTGATGGTCTTGAACCATTCTTCTTCTGTATCTGGCTGCAACATGTCCAAGATTATGACATACATAACATTCAACATTATTTATTGGAGGAGTAAAAGATTTTCTTTGATGAATTTCTTTCCTTGGCTAATGATGGGGTTGACCTTTCATCTCCTTATTGTGCATTTCAGATTTTGCATTAGAGTTCCTTGTCTTACTTTGTGAACTAGATTCATCTTCAATAGATTCATGAAAACCAAGACCAATTTTGATAGCATGAGACCTTTGACTACTAAGAATATCATCCAAGATCTTACTACTATCTTGAAACCGTAAGAGCTTATCCTTTTCTTCTAATTTAGCTTTTAGAATATTTACCTCAGCTTGAAGTTGCTCTTCCTTTTCATGATACTACTTCTTCATGATTCCTTCAACTTCTCTTTCTTCTTCCAACTGATGTCTTAATTGAAGAACTTCGTTTTCTTTATTTTCAAGAGCTTGGAGTAGATATTTATTCTGCTTCTTTGATTTTTCAAGATCTTCCTTTAGCGAGAGGATCGTAGCTTCAAGTCTTCATAGTAACTGGATCTATCTCTGAGTTTCTTGATTGTTGTGCTCCTTTCATTGACTTCATTTATTAATGATGTCACCTCATGCTGCAACTTTTGACATTGATCTTCCTTGTCCTTGAATAACTTCCTTACCTTGTTTCCTTCCTCTAGTTGAGCTTTTAGTTTAGTAGCTTCTTCTTTGAAGGCACATTCCCTTTTGTTTAATAGATCTTGTTGATATCTAATTTTGTCTGTAAGCCTTTTAAATTCTGCCTCTATTTGATATCTTTCTTGCTCACCCATAAGAGCAAAATCAGTTGTTTCACTATCACTTTCATCATCTTCAAATGGATAGATAAGTGTATCACCAAAGGATAACAAATTCATACCTTCTAGTTCTTTTGCTTGTTCATCTTCATTCTAAAGTGACTCTGAAT
>APFE031545040.1:0-13632 GCA_000404065.3 Pinus taeda | reverse complement strand
TGAGAAACTCTCCCAAGTGTTACCTGCAAGGAAATGGACTAGCCTAGTCTTACAATAAAAACCTAATCTATATTTTGAAATGAAACATAACTACTTAACAAAAAAAGGGGCATAATTCCTTGCTTAACGCACCATGGGAAAGTTGATTCAGACCTAATGTTACTCTAGGGACTTCCCCTTACTTTCTGTTGTATGTACTACAAAAAATTAGGAAAATAACACCTAAAATCGCACCAAAATTTAGTGTTTTTTAGTTTACGAATTAGACACCTTTCTTGTATAAAAATTGGTGCGACTAGGTATGTTTATCCTAGCGCAAAATTTAGCGCCATAAATTTCTCCAGAAATAGTGTTGTAAATTGCGCCTGAAATACCGTCGAGAAAATGGCACCATAAATAATGCCTGAAATAGCACTCAAAATATTTCTTGAGGTTTCGCTGGAAATAATGTTGTAATTAGCACCACAAATAGTAACGTAAATAGCACATGCCATAGCATCGTAAATAGTATGTAAAATATTGCTTGGAGTTAGGCTGGAACGTCGTAAGTAGTACCTAGAATAATGTTGTAATAGCGCATGGAATACTGCCATTTTAGCATCAAAAATAGCGTCGAGATTTTCTTCTAATTTGTTTCCTAGTTTGTCTTCTAGTTTAATATTCATTTTTTCTTCTTCTTTTGCTTCCAATTTGTGTGGCTTTCGATTTTGCTTCTAGTTTTGTTTCTAGTGGGGCTTTCAATTTCGCTTTCAATTTTTCTTTTAGTGCGACTTCCGATTTTGGTTCTAGTTTTTATTCTAATGTGGCTTCTAATTTTGGTTCTATTGTGGCTTCCAATTTTGCTTCCAGATTTTCCTGTAGTGTGGCTTCTAAGTTTGCTTCTAGTGTGGCTTCCAATTTTACGTCCAATTTTGATTCTAGTGTGGCTTCCAATTTTGCTTCCATTGTTGCTTCTTTTCTTGTCTCAAAAAATCAGAAATAGACTCAAGTTTAGTGCAAGGATAGACGTCCAATGTGGCTTCCAATTTTGATTCCAATTTGGCTTCCATTGTTGCTTCCTTTTTTGCTTCTGAAAAATGATTATTGTTTTGCATACAATTAAATTAAAATATTTTATTTCAATTTAATTCGTTAAATATATCATGTTTCTTAAATAAGTTATATCATTATACATCATATGAATGAATTTAAAATATTTTATAAGATAAAATTTATAAAGGCTTTTTAGGGAAACACACATCCATACAAATTAACAACATCATTATAGTTATTAAATATCCGTCAAAATAGAATCTACAACATTGAGTATATATAAAATAAGAATATAATGATTGCAACATGATCATCATCTATAATTAAAAAAAAAGTAGTCAAATATCGATAATTTAAGTGAATTTGACAACATCCATCATGAACAGTAAATCAAAACAATCATACATAATAAATATCCATCCAAATCATCAACCAATTCCAACATATAAAAATTGACAGTTCAATACTGACAAGATCATCATCATATATGTCTTTGGAGACTCTCTCATTACAATTCAAAAATTCATCAAATTCAATCATTACAAGGACCCAAATCCAAGATCAACTCTACAAAGAATCAAATTCATCATGGACAAATTTGAAATTTGGGAGTTCTATCATATCAATACAGAGAACAACACTTTGGTGGATCATCAAGCCAACAAAGGCATCAATTTGTTTCAAAGTGAGTTGATGGAAGAGAACGGTATAACAATTATATGTCATATACCATGATTACTCGTAACTCAAGAATCTCGAAATACTTGAAAAACTTACCACAATATTAATTCCTTCATTTTTCACTCTTCTTTGTAGAAATTTATCTTGATAATAAGTCTGGTTATAAACTCTAAATATCAATTCAAAAAATAAATACTATAAAATCAAATCCAAATTTGAATAATCAATATATATTTAATTAATAATTAATATTACTATTTCTATTTAGAAAATAAAATAAAATAAATACATTCTTCTTCCGAACTTTCATTCATTAATTTCTGATATAGGAAAAATGTCCACAAATATCATCCATTGCACCAACGAATAACCTAAATCCATTTTGAAAATATATTTTAAAATCCAAACCCTATAGAGGCTGAACATGTATTTTAATATAAATAATCTCTTTATTATTAATGTAAAAAACATTAACTTTTCTTCTCGACTTTCCTTCAACGACTCTTATATCTTAAACTTTTGAAGGGGTATTTTTCCAATACTCAATCCTCATTGATGGCCCTATCAATTGGTCATGAAAGAAGTGACTTCGGGGAGCGGCCATCCTGCGTCGTTGTTCGGATGTCATGCGCGTTCAAAACCAAACAATCCGTGGAAATACATACTAATTTACGAAAACAACGGTCATTGATTTCATGTCTATTCTTATAAAAAATTGAATTGCGTATAAAATTTTCCCTTTAGAAGGGGTTTTTAATGCATTATTTATAAGTTTTGCATAAGTTAATTTTCATCATTAAAGTTTCTTTTATGATTTTCTTTTACATATTATTTATTACTCCGTGTAAAATATATTTTTTCAATATTGAGATTTGTTTTATAATTATTTTAATAATTAAAAAGATTATGTTAACATGGATTTAAAATTAAATATTGGAAGATCAAATTTTTGGAATAATCTTTTTAAAATTATAAACTTTTTAAAAAGATTTACACTTTTAAAGATTTAATAATGTATCAATATAAAATATGATATATTTTTTTCATGTTTAAACAATATAATTTCTAAAATATTTTAATTTAAGAAATATTTTATTTTAGTTTGACGATAATGATGATGACCACCACAATTAACGTCCATTGAGACCAATTACTTTTACCGAACCTTAACAAACAAAAAGATTAATTGAGATCTTTTAATATTTTATCTTTATGATCAAAGGGTAGGGAAAAAATGTTTCTACATCACTATAGTTTTGCTGACTAAACAAGTCAAGAAAGTTGGTAGTGTGACACATGTTTTAGTCAACAAATTTGGTAGTGTGACAAATGTTTTGGAAATGGGAAAGGATATGAGTAAAGTCCCGAAATCCAAGAAAAAATATTTTCTCTCTATATATATTTACATTGGTTTTTTATTATTAATGTAATTTTTCCAAAATATTAAATATCAATTCCATATTAAATATGGAAGGAATTACATATCTCTTTTATAGCCTACATTATATTTAACATCTAAGGATATTTTACTTAAATTGCATATTGCAATATTTTATTTATAACTCATATTGGAATTTTTTTACCATTTTTTAAATGCTGCAGGTTAAGTTTATACTCCTTTAAAATGAGAATAATAAAAATATAATATTTTTTAATTTTAACATTCTTATGTTATAAATTAAAATAATGTAAAAATAATTACTAATATGAACATTGAAATTTCTATTAACACATGCACATCTATCTATCTATAATATGTAAACTAAATACAAAGTCAATTACATTCTTATTCACACTAAATTATAATATCAACATGAAATAGTCTTAGTCAACTAATTCAAATAATTATACATGTTTTCAAAGTAAAAATTAAAAATCAATTGTAAATGAAATAATATTTTTTTTTTCAATATCAATATTATTTTTATTAGATTTTAATTTTTCAGTCTAATTATTAGTTTATGTTTTTAAATCTAATTTTATTAGACAAATCCCTTGTATTAATTATATAGTTATAAAATTTAAGTTAAAAAAGTATTTTTAATTCTTTTTCAAATATAAATTAATTTATCATTAATTATTAATAAAATATATTATTTAAAATATAATTCTGGTAATATATTTACTTAATCTGGTGAAAAGTTATGTAAATCGTCAGATTCCAAATTTGTAATATCTCATTGCATAAAAGAATATATCAAATAATAGATAAAAATATATATATTTTTTTCAATTATTAAATAACTGTAGACTTTACATTATTAATTTATTTAGTTGTGCTCTAAAAATTTTATGCCACCCGACATTGTTGTTTGTTGTTCTATGCAAGGCCGACATGAGCTTATTTTATGGTAATAAGTATGTGTAGATCCAACCCTCAATGAAAAAAAAATCATAATTAGCAAAACAAACGGCCACAATTATTGAATAAAAAAATCATAATTAGCAAAACTAACGACCACAATTAGTGAATAAAGTAGCAAAGACTAAATTAAATTAAACTTACAGTAATGCCCTTATTCAAAACAAGACAAAATGCAGAGGTGGAGCTTTTATGCTATTATGGTATTTTATTGCAATGATTTCGCAGGACGCCAATGGCTATTGTGCTTGGATTGGAAGGGGAAATTTGGATTGAATCTCTATTGTTTTTTAATACATCATTTCAGGGATGAAGTATGTACCTGTACCAGGCGTCCGTCACGAATTTTGGATTACCGATCAGAAGCTTTATTGTTATTTGGGTAGATTATCTCTTAAATTTGATATGGTTGCTGCTAATTAAAAATTATGTCCGAGTTAATCTTAGGTTTTCAAGAATACAATGAGGATAAGCGAGTTTGTGTTTATTTTTAAAAAAATTATTAGAAAAGTAAAATTTAATTATAATTTATTTAAAGACAAATTATCTAATGGAAATTGTGATATATTAAAATTATATTATTAATTTTATTAAAAAATATAAAAAAATGTTAAATAGTAAGTCTTGCATATTTGTGTGATTATATATTTAATTATAGAGGATATTGGTTATAATTAGTAAAGTTTTAGACATTACAAGAGGTATTTTTATTAGTTAGGAGGTTGTTAAGGCCTAGTTGGTTTAATATCTTTCTCCTTATTGGTTTAGCCTCCTATGGTTGATATATTCCGTTAAAACAATTTGATTGAATGTCTGAGATCATTTTCCTATGACTGAGAGAGTTTGATGTACTAATATTTGTAGCTTTATTGATGTTAATGTGAAACATTCATTGCAAGTTTGTATATTAAATAATGTCCACTCTTCCATAACTTAATTTTGTATATTGATTAACGCTCACACTTCCATAACCTAACTTGGTACTAGATGTTGTATATTTAATTATAGAGATTATTGGTCATTATTGGTGAAGTTATTAGTGAGGAGGTTGTTGAAACCGAGTTGATAGAGAAATTCTCTCCAACTAATTAGCTTCCTAGATTGGGGTGTTGTTGAGGTATTCCCTCAATCAATTAATTGCATGATATTTTTCTTATCTTGAGACATAGTTTAATATACTAATATCTGTGATGTTAATATAAAAATTGTTCATCACAACTTTATGTATTGAATAATACCTATTCTTCCATAACTTAATTTGGTAAGAGTAATTTGTTGTAAACATTATTGTTATGTGGGTTAATTATTTGTAAACTCTTGTTATTGGAATGTGCCTTTGACTCTTAAGAAAGTGTTAATTCAAAAATATAAACCACTACTTTGTTAGATATTTTTTTATACTTCTTCCCTTAACCCTAAGCTCTAGTAGGTATTTGTTAGATATTTCTTAGATCTGTAACACTCTATAAATCAAATAAGTTATGATTTTCATAGAAATGAGAACATTTATCCATTAAAAAAATATTTTAAACAATTAAAATTCATTATGTTACAAAAATAAAAATTGTATTATTATATTTAATTTTTTATCCTATTTAGAGCGTATTGGATGATGAGCCATAAACACTACACTTATATGCATAAAACAACCACCTGACAAGTTTCAGAAAATGTATTATTATTATATTTAAGGTCAAAAATATTATTATATAAATTTGATTTAATAAAAATTAAAATGATTTTAATTTTGAAATTTATCATAATCATGATTAAATGAATGTATATTATCATTCCACTATTATCATTCCAATCTTGGTAATGTAAATCCTTTAAGAGTGTGTTGGTTATCTTTCTTTAAAGTGTCATTTGGTCGACGTTAAGACATCCATATATAGATATATGGCCATCTTGAATGGTATATATCGATTTTATCATTATGTCCATCTAAGAGGTAGAAAACATAACTACTGTCATAACCCTCCATATGAATAAACAATAATATAATCAAATATTTCATAGTAAAAAAAAAAAATTTAATTGGTTATTTATGTATACGGAATATCTTCGTAACCTTAGCCAAGTTCCGTAACATAAACTTTGGCACATACATATATATTACAAACCCTATGCTTTTTGCGTGAATAACAACTTGCGTCTTTCCATCAGCAATGTTGGACTATGGTATTAATTGGCTCATGCATTTTTCGGATTTGGTCATACGGAAGATATGACTGCATTCCAGGTGTGCCTTGATCTACGCCAGGTGGCCTTTTCCAGAGAATGCTGACCATCGATCCTGCCACGGTTCGCGAGGGTAGCTCTGGCATTGATTGTTCTTGGGTTTAGTCCAGGCCTCGGGATGCCGATGGCGATCCACGGCGGAGGTTTGTTTCCGCGCTTTCCTGATTTTCATTGGGGTTTTATTCCCTTGTCTCGGCTAGGGTTTCCATTTGCTCCTTCTGCCGAGAGACTGCTCCGGTTTCCATTCGCGTGGCCGCTGAAAAACTTGGCCTGATGCTTCGGCCGTTCGATCTGCAAATGCATCTGGGTAATGGTGAATTTCTGAACCAACCCTCAGTCCGCGCATCGTCTATCAGGTGAACGTATGTTATTTACTATTTGCTTTTCTGTCATTTCTTCAAGTTGTAATACTCGATGAAACTTGGCTTTTAATCAATTTGCTGGTGTAATGGAATTAGGAATTGGTTTCTGGCGCGGTAGCGAGGCTGTGCACTGCGTAAACTGCTTCCGCCGTCTCACAAGAGGTAAGCCCTCTGTCTTCAGAGAGAAGTGACAGCGTTTCCTCGCCGAATGTTTTAATACTTTACCTTTGTCTGGTCAGGGATTGCGATTCCATGGATGGTTTGTTGTTCTTCGACTTCTCTGTCAATGAGGGGTTTGGCCGTTACTGTTATCGGCTTCCAACCATGGGTTATCACTCTTAGATCTTCTTTCCTGAGGATGAGGTTTTTGTTTTGTAATTTAATGTTATGGGTTTTCTTAATGTAAAAACTGAGGTAATGCCGCGAATCCCTGGATTCGATTCGGCTTCCTGGAACAGTTAATGACGAAGACTGGTTATTTATACAATTATTTTCTCTTGTATTTATGTACAGTGTTTTTGCATGCCACGGCAGCTTGTCTCTGCGTATTTATTAGCTTCTCAGTTACACATTTCATACTTTATCATACTGGAACAGTTTATAGGATTTAATCTGTGAGGGGGGCATTGTCCTCAGGGTTTCCGTTTGTTTCTATCTTTCTCGCAATAGAGAAATTGTTATTTTGGAAGAAGACCCACAAATCCCCTTCTCATTATACATGTATATTTACTGCATCAATATATATATATATGGATGTCTGTAGATTTTTATGGGCGGTCGTCTGTTAAGTGTTTTTGTATTAGTCACAGAGACTGTATATAATCCGAAATAGTTTCCTTTAGACAACTGATTCGACGTCTTTCTGACTGTGTTCAAATGATGCTATTTCGATTGTTCAACGGGGGTTTTCCTTTTTCGAATTTATTGTAAACAATTCCGATATGGTTTCTTTTTATATGAAATGTCTTAGGTTTTCGTATGAGTTGTTCTCAAATTCATATAAAATGTCGTCCTTCTTTTCGTGGCGACTCTATTCTAATGCTGAGATAACCCCTGTCGGGTTTTTAATCATGTATCAGTCTTAATGTAGTACTGTACATTTCAATGCTTCTATGATGATAATAAAGCATGAGGCGGACCTACCGTGAAAATTCTTGATAAGTTTATCTTGCCGAGGGTTTTGAGGAAGCGTTCTCATCTCACCTCGAACCTGGTAAGGTTTTCGGCTATTTATGAAATTTATTCATTGGATATATCCTACGCCGAATAAGAAACCTTTCAGTTTAATACTACCATAATTGTGTAATCATAATCTATCCCTGAGGGAGGACCAGGTACGGCATCTGCCTACCCAAACTTCCCGATACTCTGATGATATTGCTAAATGAATAATTTTCTTTATAACTCCATCATTAATGTATGAACCTTCTTTTAATTATCTAAATGCTAAGATTCAGGCATCTGGCCAACTAACCGCCAGCGCCCTTCAGACTTAGACTGTGCATTAAACCTAACTAGGCACTCTGAACAGTAAATTGATTCCATAATAACAATTACTTCATTAATTACCACAGTTATTTATACTGTAAATTTGTCAATTCTTTTGTAATTAAAACTACAACAGCGATGCGTACCTGTTCTTCGAAGGTTGTCTGGATTTTTCTGTGTTTAAGGAAATCACTCCTATTTGCTTGTTTTTCCACCCAGCCGCGAGATTAGTCGATACAGACTAATCTCCCCCCAAGCTTCACTTGTCAGGCCACTGCCTCAACAAGTGTTGCGCACTTCCTGCGCCTGTGCTTTCTGGTCCTCACCAGACTCAAGCACCACTTCCTTTTTCTGATTCTTTTTCCCCGCCTGTTCCTTAACAGCCCCAGGTCTCCCCTCTTCCATCTTTTTATCTCAAAGATAGGGAAAAGAACAGTTACGGTTTTTTTTTTCTGCCTTTCTTGATAACTGTTTCTTACATATTAACACATATGTGTTTAAAGAAAATCCATTCAGCAGAAATTAAACAATGATTCCCTTATCAAGATTACCATAGGTAATTCAATTAATTCAGTTCCAGTTTGGAATTCCCAAAGTTTTTCACCATGATAAAGAAGTAATACTCTCTGTTTTTTTTACATTTTCCTATAATGGTAAAAAAAAAAGACAGAGTTTATTTACATAATTATTTGGTCATCACATCTCCTCCTCCTGAGATTGGACACCGTCCCGGTGTCTTTCAGCCACGAACAGTGCTGGATAAGATCTCCTCATCAGTTCTTCGTCCTCCCAAGTAGCTTCCTCGGGTCCATAGTGTCGCCACTGGACCTTAACTTGGGTAATAGCTCGTTTCCGCAGCTGCACTTCTCTCCGGTTGAGGATGTTCAGAGGTTCGACCAGAACCTCTCCTTCCGGTTCGACCTGCATTGCACGATTTTGAATTAGTTTTTTCCTTTTGATAACAATTTCAACAATTTTTCTACAACATTAGCTATTACCTGGATATCTTGCCATTGAATAACATGCCTAGGATCATACACATATTTCTTGAGTATTGAAACATGGAATACGTTGTGGACTCGAATGTGGCTGGGCAAAGCGAGCTGATATGCCACTGGGCCAATCCTTGCCAGGATCTGGAAGGGTCCACAATATCGGGGTGCCAATTTGGCACATCCGCTCCATTGTAAGGTACTCCTTTTTGTTTGAATTCTGATATATACATGATCACCGACCTGATATTCCTTAAATCTTCTCTTTCGATCCGCGAAATTTTTCTGCCTGTCTTGAGCAGCTTTTAAATTCATACGCACCTTTTTCACCATTTCTTCCATTTCTTTAAGCATCTCAGGCCCCAGGTTCAGTTTATCTTCCGGTCCTCCCCAATTAATAGGTGTTCGGCATTTTCAA
The DNA here is from genome assembly GCA_000404065.3 of Pinus taeda. Classification (NCBI taxonomy): domain Eukaryota; kingdom Viridiplantae; phylum Streptophyta; class Pinopsida; order Pinales; family Pinaceae; genus Pinus; species Pinus taeda. The sequence goes on along the minus strand of APFE031545040.1, from coordinate 4,056 downwards.
CCGTACAAAACCTCAAAGGGGCTCATCTGTGTAGAGGTATGATATCCATTATTATATGCGAATTCTACCAGATGTAAATATTCTTCCCACAACGTGGGTTGCTGCATCACGAATGCCCGTAGCATGTCTTCCACCACTTGATTAACTCGTTCAGTTTGTCCATCGGTCTGGGGGTGGTAGGCTGTGCTGAAATTTAATTGAGTTCCTAAATCGGCGAACAGTGTTCTCCAAAATGCTGATGTGAATTTCACATCGCGATCGGAAATTATCACTTTTGGCAGCCCATGAAGCCTGAACACGTTTTGCATAAAGACGTGAGCAATTTGTGGAGCTCTGTATGTGGATTGAACCGGTATGAAATGGGCAGCCTTACTTAGTTTATCCACTATCACCATAATAGAATCATTGCCCTTTTTTGTCTTAGGTAACCCGGTGATGAAATCCATGGAAATAATTTCCCACTTCCATTCTGGAATTGGTAGAGGTTGTAACAGTCCTGCTGGGTGCTGGTGCTCAGCTTTAATTTGCTGACATTCCAGGCATCGTGCTAAATACTCAGCAATGTCCTTCTTCATTCCTGGCCAAAAGTACTCCTTTCGAATGGCGGTAATCATTTTCTGATATCCTGGATGTCCTGTGTAATGACTGACATGGAATTCATCCATAATAAGATGTTTAATTTTGTCTTGATTAGGTACATATAGCCTTTGTTTAAAATGTATCATTCCATCTTCATTCAGCTTATAATCTGATTGATCTGGCAAGCCAGCAGATTGCTGTAGTTGCAGTTTTAACTGTTGATAATTAACATCCTGCCCTGAAGCTTCTTTAACCATTTCCAAAACGGGGCTCTTCCACTCACTAACAGAGACTTCATACAACTGTTGCACTTTCCGGCTTAAGGCATCCGCTACTCGGTTTTCTTTCCCTTGTAAATGTTTTATCTCGAAGTCAAAACCGCTTAGAAAGTCCACCCATCGTGCTTGTCGTGCGTTTAGGGTGGGTTGACTGAAATAACTAGTCAAACTATGGTGATCAGTGAGAAGTAAAAACTTCCTGCCCACTAGATAATGTCTCCACATTTTCAAGGCGTGGATGACAGCGGTCAATTCTAAATCATAAGCAGAATATTTCTGTTCATGCTCCTTCAATTTTCGAGATTCGTAGGCAACTACCCTACCTTCTTGCATTAACACTCCACCGACTCCTTCTTTGCTTGCATCTGTACATACTACGTAATCTTTATCAGGATCAGCTATTCTTAAAATAGGAGCTGTGATGAGTAAATGCTTCAGTTGCTCAAAACTCTGTTGGCAGTTTGGGGTCCACTGAAATGCTTTCCCTTTTTTCTGCAATGAGGTGATGGGGAAAGCAACCTTCGAGAATCCTTCTACAAATCTTCTATAATAACCAGCCAGACCCATAAAGGATCGAATATCTGCCACATCTTTTGGTACAGGCCAGTCCATTATGCCCTTTATTTTCTCTGGATCAACAGCAATCCCTTCCTTACTAATCACATGACCCAAGTATTGGATTTCTTCCTTGAAGAAGTCACACTTACTAAATTTTGCATATAGTTGATGCTCCCGAAGGGTCTGTAGCACCTTTCTGAGATGTTCTTGATGCTCCTCCACCGTGCGAGAATATACCAGTATATCATCAATAAATATCAGTACAAATCTATCCAAATATTGATGAAAAATGCTGTTCATTAAACACATGAAAGTTGCAGGAGCATTGGTAAGGCCGAAAGGCAATACCACGAATTCATAGTGGCCGTATCTGGTTCTAAAAGCTGTTTTCGCGATGTCCTCCTCCTTAATTCGGATCTGATGATAACCAGATCGCAGGTCGATTTTTGAAAATACCGTCGTACCCTTCACTTGATCAAATAATTCGTCAATCCGCGGTAAAGGATACTTATTCTTAATGGTTAATTTATTTAATTGACGGTAATCGATGCACATCCGGAAGGTTCCGTCCTTCTTCTTTACAAACAGCACTGGGGCTCCCCATGGAGACACACTAGGACGTATGTAGTTCTTGTCCAACAATTCTTGCAGTTGCATTTTTAATTCTGTCAATTCGGGTACGCTCATTCTATATGGTGCACGAGATACTGGTGCCGCACCAGGAACCGATTCGATAGTGAAATCTATGTTCCTTTTTGGGGGCAGCCCAGGGATTTCTTCTGGAAATACATCTGTGAATTCTTGAATTACAGGAATGTTATTTAGGATGGCTGTTTTATCTTTAGAATCTGCATAACCCACCTGAACAGCATAGATTTGGCATCCTCTTCTAATACATTTTGCAAGTTGATTGGCTGTTATTGGTCGCACTTGTGTCGGTCTTTTAATCCCTTGCATTTCTTTTTTATTTCCCAGGGAGTCCTTAAAATAAATAATCTTGGTCTTACAGTCCACTAGAGACCAGTGCTTTTCCAGCCAATCCATTCCTATGAGAATATCATAGGAACCAAGGGGAAGCACATTTAAATCTGCCATTACTGGCTGTCCGGCTATAGTAAAGGAACAGTCCTTTATTTTAGCTCACACTCGTCTTTTGGCCCCTGTGGCTAATTGCACCAGCCATGGATTCTTGAATTTAGTGGATTGTAATTTACAACGTTCTACTACCTTTGGGCTTACATAACTCAGTGTAGCACCAGGGTCAATTAAAATAGATACAGTAAGGTTTGAGATATTACCTTCGAATTCGACCATAGTGGGCTGGTATTCCGCCTGGCGGTCCTCTAATGCTGCATTAATCCTTGGTATACTGCGTCCCACTTCACCGACTGTTGAGGCTTCTTGAATCTGAGATAGCTGTTCCGTCCCTTTTCGTTGTGGACAGTTCTTGATGTAGTGGGGTCCCCCACAGCCCCAGCATTGCACCGGAGGTCTAGTGACCCCTTCACTGTCCAAGCGTATCTGCTGTCCATTGCTTTTAGCCTCAGTGTTAGGCCTAAATTTGGATGTAGTTCGGTCTGGAATTCTATTGTGGGGACTTTTGCTGTTCCCTTTACCTCCACTATTGCAATTCCCTTTGTTGTTTCCCATTGGCTTAAAGCCCTTCCTATCATTCCATTTCTTGCCAACTGCTTCTCCCTTTTGTCTGCTTTGCTGGTAACAAATTCTGGCCTTTCGAATCACTTCATCCATTGATTTGGGATTGTCAAATTCAATTCTTTCTCGCATGTAGGGTGGTAAACTACTTACAAATCGTTGCACTTTTGCCTTTTCTTCCCTTATATATGGGACGTATCGAAGTAGGGAAGTAAAACGAGTGATGAACTCATCCATAGTCTGCTGTCCCAAACGCAGATCATGGAATTCTTTTGCCTTTTCATCGTAGAACCGCTCCGTTAGATATCTCTCCTTAAAATATCTTTGAAAATTATCCCATGTGATGGTTTGTTCAGTGACTCCTTTGACTATCTTCACCTCCTCCCACCATAAGGTGGCCTTTCCTTGCAGTTGGAAGATAGCCAATCGGGCCTTAAGATTGTGATCATACTTGTAGAGTTGAAAATATTTGTTCATATTAATCAACCATGCTTCAGCTGCTTCCTCCTGTTCTCCGTCAAAGTGCGGGGGTTTAATTTTGCGAAATTCCCCTTGCAGTTCCATTCTTTGTTTCTTCGAAGTTTGTTGTTCATATACATTGTCAGAACGTTCCTCTTGTTCCTCCGAACCTACAGGGGGTATAGGGTGATTTTGTTCCTCCGACATTCGTTGCTGTTCCATACTAGGATTAACAGGTACTTGATTCTGTCGTTCAGATAAGCTTTTCAATATCCTCTCCTGCTCCATAGTTAGCCTGGCATTATCTTCCCGCAATCTTGCCATTTCATTCTTTAACTCCTGTACAGTTTCTAAGATAGCCTGATTTGTAATTCTGGCCTCTTCCCCAAGTTGAACCCATAACTCCGGATTACCTTCCATTCCAGGCCTATCCGGCCGTCGAGTGGTGTTGTCGGTTCTCCTCATCCTGTACTTATCCACATAAAACAATGATAAGGAAATTTCGGGAATTACAAAATATATATAT
>APFE031545031.1:0-57604 GCA_000404065.3 Pinus taeda | reverse complement strand
AAATACTAAAAATTTATATTTTTGTTTTTATTTTTTAAATAGTGGAGAAACATGGTATGCATAAGTGTTGAATATGCTGCTATGGGTATGGGAAATAATTATAGATATACAAGGTTTTCTGTAAATGATGCTTTAGCATCGTGGGGAAATAGGGAATTGCTACAGTCATAGAGGCATTCTAAGAAGTTGGAATCCATAGATTTAGGAGAACTAGGCTAGAATTTTAGTGGAATACTATTATAGTTAAGAGGAAACTGAAATAGTGCAAAAGTGTAGTTGTGATGTAAGATTGGAGGGTTAGTTCCTGGGCTCAGCCGTTTACAACAGCCCTAGAATATTCCCTCCACCTCAACCTGATTAGTTCCTGGGACCAGCCGTTTAACCTCTTATACAGTTTGCATATGGTCACCGTGAAAAAATAAAAAAATATTGTGATGAACTAAGTCGAGGTTTCCGATTTAGGTTAGTTCACGACCAGGCCTGAGCAGTCCGCCAGCAGGGAGCAGTCCTAAACCGACCCCTTAATAAATTGACAGCATCAAATAGACCATATAAACATACAAAACAAAACTTGAATCATATATTTGAACCATTTCGGAAGGGAATATAAATTAATTTTACGATTACAGTAAATATCCATGAAATTTCTGAACACTAAGTAAAGAAAACCTTTATAAATTAATACATAATCATAAGTTATGAAATCTAAGAAATTGGACATACCCATCTAAGGAAGATCTGCATGGAAAACCCACTAAGAACCAGCATACAAAATTCGGGAAACTCCCAAATGTTCTGACAGGATAACAAGAATAGAAACGAGAACCATTGTGGTTAACTAAAAAGACCTCATTGCAACATGAGCTCATTGCAACATGATGAGATTAAGTAGATGGTAGATTTCTGGAATATTTGGGAATCCAATGTACATGGCATGGTCAAGGAATTGATTATTATGCCCATGTCCATCTGATTCCCAAATATTATTTGGGAAATTTACAATCGATCGACTTAAGGATAGCCGTTTCTTATAATGTAATTATTTATATGTCAATTGCAGAGACTCGGTGATGGCTCTAATTACGACGTCCCATAGGAAAACAACCCTCCTCTTTTGTTTATTATTATTCTTCCTCTATAACAGACTTGTCCCCTCTGGATAAATTCTGTAACTGTATTTTTTTCTCCTCACAGGTGAACATACAGGTAACTTTTATGGAACGCAGCACTGGTTTCTTTCCTCATGCAACACGACTAATACCCTGACACGACTTCATTTCCCCTTTCTTCAGGTATGCTACTTCTAAGCGTCTTTGGATGAAGCACGAAATCTGCCCACTCTTCCATATGTATTAAGACTACATTCTGGAAAAATTCTATATATATAACAGAATAGTTTTATCTCTCATGTTTTATCAAAATCTCCCTCGGATTCCCGAATATTTTGGGAATCTGTAATCGTAAGCTTAAGCTTCCCGATAAAAAACACAACACAATCAATCAAGAAACGAGTATTGACGACGTCGTTTCGAAATGAAGATTTATAGCCGTATTACCTCGACATGGATAAATGTAAGAAGATTAATGGGAGGTATTATTGCAATTCCGTCCCTTTGTAATTCCCGAACCAAAGTATCTTAATGTCCCTACGCTGACAATTTAATTAGTCGGCCATAAGAAACAACTGACTCTGTGTCACATAGTCGACGAAAGAAGACAAATTACCCACAGGGTTCAATGCAGATGCTTATGTTGCGCTCCTCCGAGAAACAAACATTAGAATGCAAGAGAAAACCCATGAGGTTACCTTTATGTCCTTGTGAAAAATGGTGACTGTAGGATTATAACATTAGAGGATCGACAAGTATCGTTGTTCGACATGTTTGGTCAAAAGAACTTTCGAGAAGTTGTGTCTATACTGTGGAACAGTTGGTGCCAACTAAACACCAAAGACTATTTAAAAAATTTTGAGTTCACATAATATTTACAAAAATTTAAAACATTTCTCCCTATTATCAAAATAAATTAATTTTGTAAATTTTTCGATAAAATTTTAAAGAAACAAATAAAACTTTTATGAGTCAAAATAGCATTGGCGGATAGCAACCAGAGGTTGAGACCTGAGTTTGATAGGTTTTGTCACTTTCCAAAAAAAAACAAAAAAAACAAAAAACAAAAACAAAAACAAAACTTATGAAATCAACGAAAATTGACTCCTTCCCCAGGGAAAGTACTATTAATACCTTTAAATTAAAATATTTCTTTACAGCCAACTTATGAAACTTTGTAGTAAAAATAAGAGAAAGTAGTAGAGTTTGTATTTCTATGGTATGTAATGGGAAAATTTAACAATATCATTAAAAAATTCAAAATTACAATGCAATGTAACAAATGACATAATGAATATAAAAAATAGAGTTCAAGTGCTTTGTATATATAAAGAAGTTTAGGTTATATAAATATGGGTTATATTAAAGCCATACCAACCATATAATTATCAAATTTAGATGTATTCAATAATAATAAAATTCTAATCAACAAACTTCTTGTTGAATTGTTCGAATCAACAAACTTGTTCTGACACGAGTTGTCAAGACTCCCAATACTTGTAAACCGTGTTATCATATGAAACATTGAGGCAGGTTGGAGGGGTAGTTCATGAGCCTAGCCATTTTTTACACACGAGAACAGTCCCTCCCCCTTTTATGCGGTCCAAAGAACTTTCCATAAGTTCTATCTGTAGCACGCGACAACTAGTGCGCACCCAATGCGGTAGAATTTGATGTAATATCATAGTGTTATACCATGATATAACATTCGTAATATCATGTTGACATGGTAATATGACCGTCATATGATATTGTAATATCGTTGGTTTCTAAATAAACATTATAAACATTGTAAGTTCAAGTTTAAATAAACATTATAAGTTAAAGTTCAAGATTTTGTAATAGTTAATTAAGTTAATTATACTTAGTTGGATTAGTTATTTCGAGATGAGGATCTAACTTGAGTCATGTAGAGTGCCTCTTACTTTATAGGAGCCTTGTTTGAGTTTATTTTGCTTTGTAATTAATTAATTCAGTGTAACGGAGTTAGAGTCACTTAAACTAGTTTCAACTAATGGAGGAATTAGTAGGAGGTCAGACAATGGGGTGTTGTTTCATGTGTTCAACTAGTTAACTGATGATTAACTCATAATTAACTCATGCATATCATATTAGAGAAAGACCTAGTTGAAATTGGTGTTCAGGGACAATGTACTATTAGTTGTATAATCATATGAATTATACATATGGTGCATGTAATCAGAGGGAGTCCTATGAGGTTTGTACAATTCATAATTATGGAATTTCCTAATTAAATATGGGCTAATTCCCAAAGAAATATGGCAAGGAAATAGGGACTTAGGCAAGAAAGAAATTGGCTAAGTATTGGCTTGATCTTGTTTGGGAAGTGGTGAGATAGATAGAGATAGTGTAGAGGTTGATCAGGCTTGAGAAAACATTGTAATCTTCTCACATTTTCTTATTAATGCAATATATAGAAACCAGGGTTTTTAGCTGTGGTTTTCCCTAGAAAATCATAGTGTCATGTGTGATTGAATTATTTCTCTTATATGCTTTGTGGCTTCATCAATCGTTTATTGTTTCCGCTGATGAGTAGAGTAGATTCAAGTCAATTATTTTAGCGTATTACAATCTATAGTTTGAATCTACAAGGAATTTCTACATGGTATCAAAGCTCAAATCAGTATAGAAAAGGAGAATACGAGTTTGTCTTTTGTAGGAGACATTGAATTTGTAGTATCATACTTCAGAGCCTCCAGGATGTCGTTCCACGGATTGAAACTCAAATATTCCCTTTAGGGTAATTTGAACTATAGTGCTTGGAAGGACATGATGGAGTCAATGTTTGAAGACAACAGACTTAAGGAATTCATAGACAAAGATATTCCTAAGCCAGTTGATGTTTAAGATTTGGCAAAGTAAAGAAAATGTGTGGAAAAGGTGACAAATATTATCTTAGAAGGAGATTGAGATCATATTGTCTTAAACCTCCACAGTAACGAAACTCCATTTTCAATGTGGAAGGCCTTAACATACCTGTTTGAAAGCAACAATGACCATAGGAAGATGACACTAAAGGGCAAGCTCAAAATGATCAATATGGAGAAGGGAAACTCAATACCAAAGTACTTGTCCAAGTTCTCCCAAGTTTACCCAATAAAAACGATCTAGTGAGCCTAGCACTTCTAGGCCTTTCCAAGAGCTAGCACAACTACTAGGACTTAATTAATGGGAGGGAGAAGTTACGAGAGTGGGAGCGACTATGGTTCAACTTGGTACAAGAAGAGATTCGACGGAAAAGCACAAATGGATCCTCATCCAATCATGATGATGTGGAGAATTGTGCCTTAGACAGAAAGGTGAAGAAATGGAAGTGGAAGTCATCCCATTCCAAATTAGATTCCTGTCAGGGCGACAAGAAGGACATGTCAAAGATTAAAATTTTTCATTATCATGAGCTGGGACACTATGCCACAAAGTGTTCTTACTAAGAAGCCCTCAGCAGGAACGTTAGGTGAAGATATTGCTTCACAATTTGAGCCGGACTTCACCTTCATTGCTTACATATTGACATTAGCGATGGGTAGTGTGTTGTACCTGGATAGTGGAGCCTCATTCCATATGACCGACAACGAAGAGTTCTTCGGTGACTTCTTGGAGAAAGATTCTCAGATGCACATTAAGATGGGAGATGATGGGAGGTATAGCACGACCAACATTGATATTGTTACCTTTCATAGGGAGTCTGATTCTTCTCTCACATTAAAAGTTGCCATGTATGTTCCGGGTTTGAAGAAGATCTTGGTTTCAATTTCCATGTTGGAGGACCATGGCTACGATGTGATATTAAGAAAGGGAAAGCTATCCTTCGTCACATAGCCTGAGGACAGTGAAGTGGATCGGGGTTTGGGTGAACAAAGTCTACAAATTAGATGTAGAAGAATGTGCTGCTTTGAGCATAAAAGCAGAGAAGGTGCAGAGCTGAGACTTCAGCGAGTTGTGGCATAGAATATTTGGTCACTTGCACTAGAGAGGTTTGAAGATCATGCAACAAATTTCTACAGGACTTCCCAAGGGTACAGTAGAGCAGAGAGACACATGCTAAGGGTGTACATTGGGGAAGTACACTAAAGCTTCATTTAATGATAAAGACAGTTCAACGCAAGTAATCCTTGATAGGGTTCACTTAAATGTGTGTGGATAGGTCTCGACAATTGAAAATGTAATAGAGAGAGGATTTTTCTAGCAATGTTATTATTGATAGTAATGCCATTTATTTATTTATATAGAATAAATGTTTGATAAATTTCTCTTGTGATTAAAATATTTATGTGCCATGGTCATTAAAATATTTATATGAAATTTGTAATGTTGAAAATTTGTAATGCTAAATTGAAAATGGAAATGAGAAATTATTGATTTCACCCCTTAATTATGTATACATATAATAGGCCATTCATAATTTGTTTTAGTTCTTAAAGAATGAAATTTCTAAAACCTATTCCAAAATAGATGACACTTACAGACACAAAATGAAATGGCGATCCAATTCAAAACATAGGCGATGTTTAATGACGCTTAATTGTTTCAGACAACGTGCGTGTGTCTGGTGCAGGCATAACAAGGACTCTAATTTAGCAAGTCCTAAATCTGGAGCTTGATACCAATCAACGAGTTAAATTCCCAACCTATGTGGTGCTTAATTGTTGTGTATACATAAAAGAGTCCTCGGAAGACAAGGTGTTGAGACTCTACAAACATGGTGGCCAAGCAAGTTGGCGTTCCATGAACTGTTAATATAGGAGTTTACAGGCAATGACAACATCAAACGGGACACTGTCTCAGTCCTAGCTCCTGCCCTCACATATCAGGTTTGCATCTCTGGTTTAATTCTCATTTCCATTCTCATTCACCTGATGACGTTCACTCCCTTCCACACTCTACTATCTCTTGTTCACTCTGAGCTTCTCCATATTGTCATCCTTCTCTATATTGCCACCTACCTCCTTATTTGTATATTTCATCTACACATTTTGTCCCCTCTCAAATTTCCATATGCCCCACTGGAGTGACCTCCACCATCTCATTTGTCCCCAATCCCTCTTGGGGGAGACTAATTGTCTCCATATTACTAGTTACAACATTATATGTCATCATTGGTTAAATTCATTCACCATCTCTTGCCCATGCATCTCTTTTGGTTTCCATCTATGCGACACCTAGTGGACATGCCTTGGTTGTTGCTACTGTTGTTGCTGTGACGGGAGTTAATTGTCTCCAATCCACTAATCCTCTATTAGCCTCTCTCAACCTTCCATACTTGGCTCAGGCTTGGCTCCAACCTGCATCACCTTTTCTTGGCACCGATTCGCTCTAGATTTCGATAATATTTTAAATTTGTCGGCAAGTATTTTCCCCCACTGCAATGACATGACTGCGGTCTCAATCCCACATTCCATTCTCACATTCGCAATCTTCTCATCTTGATTTAGATCATCAACCACCGTTCTTCTCCATTTCTATATTTAATCTTCTCTTAACTCTAGGTACTTTCCTCGTTTCGACTTCATTACTAACAATGTCCCCTTCTGTCTTCACCCATTGTGGGTACCCTATCCGATGCTTTTTTTATCGCAAATCTGACACAATGGATCTCTAGAAAATCCCTGTTTGTGGCTCACTTATCCCTCATCTACCTTTTGACCCCTTATTATCATCCTCATCCTTCATTCTCCCAGTTGTTTTGACACTTTCCTGAGATCACGTGGCTATGGACTATCTAGTATCAGACACCTCAGCACAAGAGGCGTTTATCCGTGCCACGGTGGACGCTGAGAATACATTTGGGTGGGGGGCCCCTTCCATGGACACATGGCATTCATCTTCTCCATCACATCCTTTGCCAGATGGCTCACATGCACCCTCTCCACTGCATGGACTCACACACATAGTTCACGACCGTCGATCTCGCCACCCCAACCGCGCTATTAATATCTCTGAACCAGCACCAGCTCTAGTTTTTTGACAAGTCGTTCTTTCTGATTGTGTAATTAGCCTACAGAAATGAGCACTAGTAGGGAAGTGACACTTTTTTGATATGGATGATTCAGCCATGCATGTCTAGTGAAAATCTAAATGGGGAATTTTGCTTGATTACATGCCTACAGTGATTTGTCTACTCAACGGATGGTACAACTTCTATTTTCTTTTTCAGGAAGACCTCATTAAAATAAAATCCATTCCATTGGTAAACAGGCATAACTTCCTGCATTTATACTCTTGTTAGGTTGGGTTCAACCCGCTGAAAGAAACTCCGTTGAATAATCTTATTTAGGTCAGGTTATCGAGCCTCCCCATTGAATTCTGGTTGAAGCGAGTCTTCACTGATATTGACAATACAATTGGAATGTTTGTGTTTTTGGATCCTCGGTGTCTTAGGGCTCCGGACAAAAGCGTGGCATGGGTTCTCATTGAAAATGAATACAGGGGTGGGTTTCCAGGCCACATTTCACTTAGCTGGGGTGATATAAAATTGATACATCAACTGGACTTCTGGGGCATCCCATTCCGCTGTCTAAATTTTCATCGCACAGGACACTTACTAGCCCATTTCCCTCGGCATTTGGGCCCCAGAACAATGGCGACTCGACGTCCTAGGAAGGGATTTTGGAAACAAGCCAAAGGTGTATTTGCTAACGCTTCATCTCACGGGGGGTATGAGACTCCAATGCTTGTCCCCGACTCTCGGCATCATGCAGGTATTACTTGGCCCATTCCTCATTTCCAACCATTCCATCATTCTTGTGCTTTTCCATTAGAATCTACTCCTATTCCCATATTATCCTCCTCGTTACATTTCGAAGAGTCGGATCTCCCTTCCATTGATCCCACATTACACATGACTGCTCCTCAAATTCTCACTCCACGTGACTGTCTGTCACCCCTACCTGATGCTCCGCCACATCCGACGCTTCGTGACCCTCTCTCCTCCACTCACATTATGTATGTCCCAGCAAAGACTCCACCTCACATTATTTCCCCTCTCCCAGCTACTGACCCGTATCCAGACTCAACTCCCGTATCGACACACTCACCCCTTCACTCTCCCATGAACTCTGTGGAAATTGACCTGGACTTCCTCCTCTAGAGGAAAACTTTGGATCTCTAGTCACTCAACATCCACAAACCATCTGGCCCCTCTTCCCCCCACATCAGTCCTACATCTGCTGGTAACATCACCATCCTCCACAAAAAACCACAGGACAATAGGCAGTTTCGAGGACGACCATGTCCCCTTGCATTTTTCAGTCCCGCTGATTCTCATTCCATTATTAACGTTTCCATTGTTGATTATATCCCTCCTCGGGCCCTTGGAGCACGAAAGCCTTCTCAAGGACAAACATGACCTTTATTCTTTCTCTCAATATCAGGGGTCTGGGGGTTGCCCCTAATTTTTTGGCCCTAAAGGATCTCTTCTCTTCCCTACACCCCTACATCATTCGTCTACAAGAAACTATGCACAATGCTCCCCAAGGATTAAATACTTTTGGAAAATGCTTCTAGACTGGCATATAGCCGCCATAGTTGCACACAGACTCTCGGGTGGCCTCATTGTCGTTTGGGACCCTAGATGGGTTAGGGTCAAAGCTTTCTCCTGTTTTGCTGGGATTCTCCTTACTGGAGACATTCGTGGCCTCTTGGGTCGCATTCATATACTCAATGTATATGCTCCTTACCGTGATCGGGAGCACTTTTGGCAACATCTAGTTGAGTTAGAGCTACTTGACCTTTCCTCTCTTGTCATGGAGGGAGATCTAAATTGCACTGTCAGCACAAATGAGATCTGGGGATGCACCAAAAGGGTCAATGTCATGGCGAATAGACTCAAGGATATTATCATGGAACATAATTTGGTGGATATCTATCCCTCCACTATTATTCCAATTTGGGATAACGAACGTTCGGGTGTGAGTTACATTTCTAAGTGACTTGATCGCTTCCTCTTGCATGAACAGATCATCAAGTGGTTTGGGATGGTTTCCTATGATATTATTAGCTGCCACATATTTGACCATCACCCTACCGCTCTTCACTGGTGCTAGGATGAGTACTGTGGTGGCTTGCCCTTCAAATTTAACTAGACTTGGCTGGAGGATCCTGCTTATATTGATCTTGTAAATGATGTATGGTGTAAAGATGTGATTCAACATCCCTCTTATATGATTTTCTTTCTGGATAAGTTTATGCATCTTGCAGAAGAAGAACAAGAAATGATAAATAAGGAAGAAGTGGCATTTGAATAGAGATCTTGCATCGATTAATAAGGAACTACTCGAGATCTGCCACCACTTATTTGGACACTCTCTCCCAGATGACATTTGAAGCCGCATACAAGAACTAGAAACAGAAAGGCAGAAATTGTTGCAGATCAAGGAGACTACATGGAAACTAAAGAGAAGAGCTATCTAGATCCTGGAAGGTGACCAGAATACCTTGTTCTTCCACAGATATGTTAATTACAAGTGTCAAACCAACTCTATATGGGAGATCTATGATACAGATTAGAAAAAATGCTAGTCACAAAAAGATATTAGTCAGGCCAACAAGCCTATTACCGAATAACATTGGACTACCCTGAGGATGAAATTTGGGGGATTCAAAACTACCCCAATATGTTTGACGGCGATGCAAATCATGCCCTTTACAAATGTGTCTCAGCGGCATAAATACTGGAGTTCCTCAAACCTTTCAAAGGCTACAAAAGCCCTGGCCCCGACGATTGAACTATCGAATTGTTCACTCATTTTTTTGATCTCTTTAAATCAGATATGGTAAACTTGGTTGAAGAATCCTGGGTACTTGGATATGTTCATCCCCTCTTAAAATCCACCTATATCGCATTGATTCTGAAGAAGCCTCTTTCTCATACCTTCTCAGACTTTTTCCCCATCACACTTTGCAATATTTTTTATAAAATCATATCCAATACCATTGCAAATCATATGTGACTCACTCTCTCCTCATTCATCTCCCCGCAATAGTTTGGTTTCCTTAAAAATTGACAGATACACAATGTCATTACAATCACATAGGAATGTCTGCACTCTATTCATACAAATAAATTAGGTGCGGTAATAGGTGGACCGTGAAATCTCTTCACTTAGAGCCTTGCATCCCAATCTCCATGTGTAATCTCCAATGGTTGGTTTTTAGTACCAAACATCCAACTTTGTCAAGGTTAAGACTTCCCTAATTTTCCAGATCTATTGCCTTAATGAATTAGAATTAGGGTCTATATGCCCTATTTGCAGTTTGACTATAATATCTCATGCTATATAAATACATCCACTGACCTATGGGACTATTTTTCTATCTTTACCTTCTCTCTATTCCCAACTTTTCACACTACCACTTTTTGATTAAATGGAAAAGTCACTAGCCACTTTTCGTTCAAAGGGAAAAGTTGATACAAGAGACTTTTAGAATATTGACATATTATGGGTGGATTTGGATTCTTACCTCATCCATTCCTCCATTAATAAGGGATTTATATATTCTTGTATCACTCTTTGTCTTCTCTCAAACCCTATCTTTAAGCACTTTCTTTGGTTTGGTTAGGCATTGCCATTTCAGTAAAGACTAATTCTATTAAGAGGACGTATGGTACAATATGAAGTTACAACCAAGAGAAGCAAGAAAAAAGGCAGCCGGAAAGGATAGACTATCCACCTCGACCCCTAAGGGAAAACAAGAAGGGAGCAATGCTAAATAAGAAGAAACAAGAAGAACAGAGTAATAAGAACAAAACAAGGGATTCTACTCAACATGGGTAGAATCAACTAATCGACATTTCTTTCCTTTATTTTTACCAACTTTGACCCAGCCAAGAGGACTCTGTTGAGCTGGCATGATTTGCAAACTGAGCTGGGCTGACAGAGAGGTTTCCTTGTCTGAATCCGAGGGAGAGGACTCATGAGTTCTTTTCTGCAAGATTGGTGGGACAGTAGAATCCTCAGGACCAGTCGAGGGCGGATCCTGTGCCTACTTTGCGTCCATTCCTTCCGCATCCCCTTCCTCTTCATCTGAGCTGGAATTAGGATCATCCATGGGGGGAGGATCATGGGGTTTCTAGCTTTTGGATTTCGGCTTAGGATTGGCTTTCTTCTTTTGGGCAGGCATCGAGGGACAAGAGCTCTGAAGGTGCCCTGTGTGATGGCAATTTCGGCAACGAAAGGCTGTGTTCTTGTAATCCAGGGTCTGAGTCCAATGGAAGTCTCCAATTTTGAGAGTAATTTGATCAGGGAGACCTTTGCTCATGCCTATTTTTGCATAGATTCTGGCGAAGGTGTATATGCCCTTTTCCCCTCTAGAGGTCTCTGTGTTTAGAAAGCGGCCTAGAGTATTGCCGATCCCTTGGAATATAGCAAAGTGCCATAGATGCGCCGGGAGATTAGGAAGTCTGACTCAGATGGGGAGCTTGGTGATGATTGTTGTAGAGGGATTGAAACCTGGGAACCAAGGGGTGAGGAATAATCCTGCTGAGCCCCAGAACCATGGGCCTTCAGTTAATGCTTTTTGGTAGTCCTCACTGAAAGCAAACACTACAATGAAGAAACCCTTTGAGCAGAGGAGAACCTTGCAGTTGTTGGTCCAGTTAGAGTGAATCCATTGGTAGAGATCTGTTGTGTGTGGCCATAACCCATTGAACCTGCAAATAATGGCATGCTTTGCATACTTTTGGATTTTCTCATCCCGCATTGGATGCATTATTTCAATGGAAGGAGCTTCCTCCAGTTTGTCCACCAAAAAATTTTTGGGAGCCTAAGCTGGTGGAGCTATTTCTTGGGCATCTGAGCATGGACAACATCTTTGTATGAAAAAGCCGCAACTGAAGATGACTGTCCAACAACTCCCCCTCTCAAACGAACGGTAAAAATGATGGAGGCATTTCTATTAATGTTGTAAAAAGAAAGGGGATAAGGATCCTCAAGTTGTTTACCTTCGTGGATGAGTCGTTGAAATGCAGAGGGAATTCCCAGCGTAACTTCTAGGATTTGCTTGAGGTCTTGCACTAGATTCGAAGAGCTCACCCATTGTAGCAGAGTTTTTCCAGAAAGGACCACGATTTGGATCTGGAACGAGGCAGGGTAATCAGGGTTCTACTTTCCCTTGTAAAATTGAGACGAGAGGAATCTGGTGCTTTGGAAGCTCCTAGGCGATTCTTCTCTGATGATGTTTCCCTTGGAGCTAGGGCTTTGCTGACTGGTGAACTTTGTGGTGGCCCTCTGGATCAATGGACTGTTGGGGTGCAGGGGAAGGCTAGAAAAATCATAGCCTTCCTCCATGACAGGTATTGCACGAGGTTTCCTGGCGATGTCGTGCTGGATCCATAAGCTATTGGGATGCAGGGTTAATCTGGAACCCTCGAAGTTTGATTTGTTGCCTGTCAAAGCATCCAAGATTTTAGCGGCCTACAAAAGTCCCTCGAGGCTGGGCGCCATCCTCATCCTCACTGCGAAGCTGCCAACGACCTGCAGATAAAGAGTGTCTGCTGCCAGATCTGCTGCATTACATGCGCAGCTAGCTGTGAGCCCATCTCGTGCATGTTTCTCTTTTTTGTCGCAGGGCTGCACATGATCTTATTTGCTGGGTTTGGCTGGAATGGAGTCAGGGCCGCTCTGAGACTCCTGTCGCCATCTTCTGCAGGGCTGAGCAAAGGCCAAGCGGCGGCAACCACATGACTATTCCACTGTGCTAGATACAAAACTATATTGGATCCAGCAAATGGAGGACCACATGGTCCATTCAGATCCTCTTCTATTTGGCTAGGTCTGTATTTAGGGTTAGTCAAGGGCATTAATACAAAAACAAAGCCATTGTCGAGGTTATCTCTGAGGGTTTCTGACACGTCGTCGTTGAATGCCGTCTTAGCTCCGCAAAAACGTGAGTCGCTCTTATCACCAACCCTCTGTCCCAGTGGCATTTTTTCTCCTCGGCTCTTCTCCAGCAGTGTCACAAAAAAATCTAGGCATTGCCATTTAATTAAAGGAATATCTTCGTTTTCTTTTTTTCTTGTCCGCATGAATTTAGAATGTTTCTTTTTGAAATTCTCTATAACCCTCTTAGGGACATATGCCATTGTTTATAAGTAAATAGGAATTCCATTTAAAATGGAAATTTACTAAAGTTAATATTTTTAACGAAATTTTGGTTCTCCTTTTAAAATTTTTGATAAGTTAGTTCTCATCAATTTCAATAAGAATTTTATCTTAGGAGGAAACCAAGATACTTATTCTTGTTTTAAAGTCCATAGTCTCACGTAACTAATGTGTTCTAGTTTAGCAAACAGGCTCTGAAAACTTTCAAGAAGTGATTTGAGGCATCAAATGGTATTTTTTGGCATGAAAATTTTCCACTTATGCACAACGCCCTGTAGCATTATTTTACACACAGATACTTTCTAAAGATGCAAGAATCTCTTCAATCAGAGTCTGTATGCAAAAGTTATGCCACCCGGAAGTTGACCATCTTGTTTTCACCATCATGGTTTGAGAGGATGCCATATCAACACCTATTATTCATGGAAATTATGCTATCCATGTGTTAATGATAAAGAACGCTCCAGAAGATTCAATATTGTAACTCTAGTTAAGAGTTGAAGGAATCTAGTTTGGCAAATAGGGTCTGAAAACTTTCAAGAAGCGATT
Organism: Pinus taeda; assembly: GCA_000404065.3. Taxonomy (NCBI): domain Eukaryota; kingdom Viridiplantae; phylum Streptophyta; class Pinopsida; order Pinales; family Pinaceae; genus Pinus; species Pinus taeda. The sequence continues at coordinate 43,827 of APFE031545031.1, read as the reverse complement.
TGAGGCATCAAATGGTATTTTTTTGCATAAAACTTTTCCACTTATGCACAACGCCCTGTAGCATTATTGTACACACAGATACTTTCTAAAGATGCAAGAATCTCTTCAGTCAGAGTCTGTATGCAAAATTTATGCCACTCGAAAGTTGACCATCTTGTTTTCACCATCATAGTTTGAGAGGATGCCATATCAACACCCCTATTATTCATGAAAATTATGCTATCCATGTGTTAATGATAAAGAACACTCAAGAAGATTCAATATTGTAACTCTAGTTAAGAGTTGAATCAATCGAAATTAAGCACTAGTTGGATATCGCACTGTGTTATAATCGAGGCACTAGGAGGAAAAGGGGTTTGGTTCTATTTGGGTGCATTTTATTCCATAGAGGAGAAGAATAGTTTAGAATGGATAGAGAGAGAAAAAATAAAGAGGGATTGTGCATTGTAGCAACCCACAGGCCACAAGTATCACTCTTTATACTTTCCTCCATTTCCATTCAGAGAAAGAGAGAGCAGAGCAACCTCACATTCACGAGGCACTAGGAGGAAAAGGGGTTTGGTTCTATTTGAGTGCATTTTGTTCCATAGAGGAGAAGAATAGTTTAGAATGGATAGAGAGAGAGAAAATAAAGAGGGATTGTGCATTGTAGCAGCCTACAAGCCACAAGTCTCACTCTTTATACTTGCCTCCATTTCCATTCAGAGAAAGAGAGAACAGAGAAACCTCACATTCATGTTAGATTTTCCCCCGAAATGATTTCCCAAGTCATATCTTTTATTATTGTGGTTTGTTAGTGATTGTTCTATTTTTTTCTTTATTTTCTACATAATTTTAATTTGTATGCATATATAATAAAAAATAATTAACAAATCCATAATCTAAGAAGAAATTAACCCCATACAATATATTAAATATTTTATAATATATTTTAATAGATATGTTGTGATAAGATATTGAATGGAATATTCACGAAACATTAAGGATCATATTGGGACCAGAGCAGACTTCTTTAGTTATTTTGTGAGCGGTTTTAGGGGATCCAAATTGGTTAAGACAAAAGTTATAAAACCCAAACCATGGTTGAAAAATTTATTAATAATACTCATGATCCCATAGTCCTCGTGATCCCATATATATAAATTATAATGTGATCCTCCTCATGGAAAGTTTGACCAATAAGCATAGACTATTTGGAGAATATGGAAGTTCCAATGCACATGTTAGATGAAATAGGAGATTGCGGATTGAGAAGAACTAGAGAGATAGTCTAAGAAAAAAAGAAAAAAAGAAGAAAAAGATCAACCCATTTCAAGTGCCATGAACCATTCATAATCCTTATTCAAAATGGTTGTGTTAGTTAGAAGTGTATTTTAATGTTCATTGTATAGAGGAAAAATAAAATATTTCTATTGGGGTTAAAAATTGATGAACTTTTTTCTAACAAGATGCCCTTTTGGACCCCCTTCAAACTCTACCTTTTCTTTCCTATAGTGCTATTTTGTACACAACAAAGAATGACCATGCTAAAAAAAGCCAATTAAAAATTTATGTGGTAAATTTCTAATTTATGGTGGAATTTCTAATTTATGGTAGAAATCTACCATTTGGATGCATTGTTAAACCTTAATTACTATTTTATGGTGTTCATTGTGACTAGGTTCTACACGAAGGAAACCATGAACTCCCATTAGTGTATGAACTCCCATTAGTGTTTGAAACACACAAAATCTGGATTACATAACGAAGCATAAAGTATAATTCTTTCCTTTCTCTTCTTCATGAGGCACGAAAAGAATATTCAAATGTATATAGTAGAACATCAAACTTGTAGGAGTTAAAATACCTCTAAAGTTTGTTTTTTTACATTCTCTTCCCCTAATATTTTTTCCAACATGCAAATGACTTATTTGATGTGTTACAATATTATAATGGTGGCACCCTCAGCCACAACATGACATCAATTGATTTGCACATATTGGTATCACCAGCAAATTTAAATTCCAAATAAGAAGAATTGCAAAATATACTTTATTTAATAGGTTAGCTTTATGTTATAAGTCATTTTATTCACCATTAATAAATTTAAATCATATAGATTCAAAGCACACATATCTACCAACAATGAAGCATTAGATATTAGTTATGTCCTCGTAAAGAGAAGTGAATTCCTTGGAAGTCGAAATAATTTTTGAAGCTCTGGAATGAGTTGGTAGGGAGAACATTGGCTAGGTATATGAATTATGGCTTGAATTATAATTTTCATATTATAAAACAAATATATCTAATATATTGTATGGTGACTGTATCTTCTCCATATTATGAGGAATATTACGAGAAAGTTATTGAAGAGCCTGTAGATCAACCTATCGATATGATATGCTATTCCACTTTGATGATAACACAAGCATGACCGAGGATCCTTGATGCCACTAGTCTGCTCATGCTAGGAGAGGGATTTATTATTTTTATGGAGAATACAAAAGAAATAATGTAAAAAAAAAACACAAAATTATTGATCATTTACTCATGGTCTGTTTTATGATGTCATTAGAGATCGCTTATGTTAATTTTTTTCTAATATTTTGAGTACCATTTTTTTTTATCCTCAAAATTTGAAAGAATGTGAAACAAATTGACCATATGAATTTAAGAAGACAAACCAAATCACTTTAAATCCCTGCATTACAATACAAACAAACAAGAAGTTACCAGTAAATATGTATGTTTAGAATGTAGAATTGATACCTAATTTAATAGAGGAGACACCTAATTGGAAAATTTTCCCGCAAAGAGAGAGAAATACAAAGAGGAAGAGGAGAAAAAGTGAATTTGAATTGAGATAGAGTAGAGAAGATAGAAGTTTTAAAGGAGTAGAGGCAAAGTACAAAACCAAGACAGAGAGAAAAAAGAATTCAGAGTTAAAGGCTAGGTAAGACAACAACATAAAATTTTCATATATTGGGGAATTGGTGTCTCCTTTCATATAGTAGCTTGAAAAAGAACAGGTTGGAGCCTATAAGAAGAGGGAGTGGGTGCTCCGAGCAAGTTGTACTTTCTATAAGAAATGATATGTTAAAGCCTGCAATAGGTAGAATCCTACAAAATAGATGTAAAAGAGGGAGTGGGTTCTTTCCTTAACATCACAACAAAAATTTATGATTTTCTCCCTCTATGGGTTTCCACTTATGTTTGGTGTCTACATGCGTTTCTTGTGTGTTTGATTTTGAATTCATAGTTAATTGCTGAAAATTATATAACTCTGTTAAATTTTGAAGAAAATGTTAAACGATTGTTAAAATAATTTGAAATTGGTCATTTTTAAAAGATATAGATTCACGCCTCTAAATAATTTGCCTTTTTTCCAACAAGAAAACCCCTGGATATGTTTATGCTAATATGTTAAAATCATATTTGCAAGATAGTAACAATTTATTAGAAATATTGCATACATAATCTGTAAATGACAAACATAAAAAAACTACAAATCCCAATTGGAAAGAATGATTTTATTATGATAAAGAAACATGACACATATGGAGCAGAACATGTCAACGTGGGTTGCTACCTCCTCCTCGATGGGAGGGTTCTTTATCCTGGTATTCGAGTGGGAAAAGGAGTTTGGATGAAATTAGGTGGAGAGCTCAAAAGTTATAGGATCATAAGTTCCATGATGATAGGTTAGCATGTGATAAATAGTGGACAAAAAGTTCTCTATTTATAATAAAATGCTAGATTAATCTCGATATGGTCAAACAATAAAATATTTGGTAGACCAGATTAAGATCTAATCATTATGGGTGTTTTGTTATTTTCGGGAGAGGAAAAGACTAAAGAAGTGGTCAATAATATTTATTTACTTAACTAACTAATAAATTAATGATTAATTGAGTTAATTAAGAAAAGTGGGAGAAATAATTCATAGATAAAAATGGTTTTATTAATTATTTTTGGGTGATATAGTCAAATGAGTTAGAAATAATTAGTAAATAATGCTTTAATAATTATTTGCTATGAGAAAAATGAAATGTTTAAGCGATAATAAATAAATAAGCCAATAGGGGTTAGTTCAGTTGGTGATCACCATGTTATGAAGTAATATGTAAAGTGCGGGATTCAATGTTGAAATCCCCATGGGTTAAGCCAACTATAACACACCCTTTTACCACTCCTAGCCTACAATAAGGATGAAAGGAAATGGTTACTATACATAACCAACCTAAAAAATATAGCTATGTAAATGGAGTCTAATTTTTTTGATCTTTTCTAAAAATTTTGAAACATGAAATGGATACTTCCATTGCATCTCTCTCTTTGAGACCTTTCAAATGATATAAAATTTACCTCAAATGGGTTGTAGGATAAAAAATTATAGGCATTCAAATATTGGCCTACTAGAGAGTGTCAGGTCACTCTGACCTGCCACGTGGCACCTGTGTGGTCTCTACATTGTGCCCAAGTGGCTATCCATATCATTACAATGTTGAAAGTTTTTGACCTGCTTATGACATGTCACATGATATAAGGGCCCCTTCATTATATATATATATATATATATATTATATATATATATATATATATATATATTATATATATATATATATATATATATATATATATATATATATATAATTAATTAATCCTTATGACCTCCCCATTTGGGAAATAATGCACATACACATGACACGGGTCATCATTGGAGGGTCCGCTAGGTCAAATAATTCCGCCCTAACCCTTTTCCTACATGGTGCACATGTCATTTTTCTAAATGCTCATGGTCTAGGGAGTGGGACGGAGATTCCTACATCACTAACTGACAACAATTATTTCCATCTCAGGGCATAAATTTCGCGACATCCCTTTGTAAACCTCTTTCAAATACCATCATCAATTTTTATCATTGGGTGATGTTATGGTAATGTTCCATGCCCTGACCATTTCTTTTTCTTCAGAACACCTTTCACTTGCGTCCTTATGAAATCATCGGGGTGATGTCAATGCAGAGTGACATCACATCCTCCACATGGCCCCCCTTCGAAGTGCCATGTGTCACTCATTTCGAAGCCACTTAGCGCCACCAATATTGCTAATTACAAGGGACACATCTCTTGTCCCCAGGTCACCACATCGCTCCTAGGCCACGATGCCTTCCATGTCGGCTATGGGGCCCACTAAATTTTCTACTCCTTCGTAAAACACATTTTCATGTTATAAAATAAATTTGGGTCTTCAACCTTATAACACTAAACACTAGTTGAGTGGCTCCACCATGTCATGTCATCATGGGGATTAAAATATCGAGATTTATGTCCTGGACTCCTTTCAAAACCTTCGAGGTACCAAACCTCTAGGTTCAATTCGATAGTGAGAGCCACTTTATAGTATCATTGACCAAGATCAAGTCAAGAGTTTGCAACATAGACGGACCCCACATAAGAGTCCTGAATAGGCCTACAATTGAAACATATGGGGTAAATATTTTGGGGTCATTAATGTTGGTAATACTCCTATGACATCAAACATCTTTGAGCTCCCCTACCTAAGCACCCTTGGTCATGGCAGCTAGCCATATGGCTCAACATGAAGTCTACCCTTTTCCCTCTAGCTAATGAATTCCAATCCTCATGGCCATATGTGTAAATATTTTAACCCCAACCACGCCCCCCTTTGCCCTCAGTGCATGGTTATGACACTCTATAATGGATGGTCTTAAATTATGACTCGAGCGATGAACCCTTTAATGCCTTAAGGGCTCAACCCCTCATGACTACATATGAATGAATATATACATATACACACACTTTTTTGAATCTATTTAGAGCTATCCCTCCTTAGTTTATAATGTGTATGTTAGAAAAATACTGAGAGGTGGGGTGAATCAGTATTTTAAACTACTTAAATTTTTTCTTTTCATATTTTTGTATTATGAAGTAAACCTGCATATGTACCCGATTATGATGAAGACAAGTAGCATATATCTAGTTCACTAACTATTTTAGTTAATTCACCATTTGTTCAACTTGGACTAGTATATCAGTACTTGAATAATCATTAGCAATCATGTGTAGTAAGAACAGAATAAATTATCTCACACAAGCAACACATAAACACGGGATTTTTATGTGGAAACCCAATGTGGGAAAAAAACAAACATCCACTTGTAGAAGGTCACAACCTTCTCTCCTTTTCTAGCTTCTACTGGAAAGGAGCTACAACCCCCTTATTCTTTGTTCTTTGTGAATCAGATTTCAGAATATTTCAAACTCGATCCATTCAAAATATCATACAACAATACTGAAACCAACACTTGTATCAAATCATTGAACTAACTTAATCATTGTAAAACTTGGCCAACCTTATGTCAGAATATATAGGCTATTATTATGAGACATATCTGCATATATACACCCTTTTGCTTCAAATAACTCACGTACAGATCCCAAAATACTAAACAATGAAATTGAATCATCGTAGTACTAAAATCAATCACTCAAACACATACTGAACTTGTCACAGATCTCTGAGTCAAAAATATTTCACTCTCTATAATTTCAAGAAGATTCCATGTCAACCCTCATTATTTATATATGCCATGTCAACACCCATATGAAATTGAGATTTATATAAAAAGGTGTCTATTAAAATATCATTTCCCACCAATTTCAAATTTATACCCATCACTTCTGATGAAAAAATCAAATTCCAGAACTGATGGAAACTGCAGTCGTTGTAGCATGCTAAACGCATATCTTCCTTGAGACAAAGCCACCTGCCTGATACCTTGAAAGAAAGACTGAGAACTGTCATTCCTTTTCCCGTGAAATTCTTTGCAGTGGAAGTAAGAATGACCATGAAAGTACAACTAGGCAGGATGGTGTTGTGAGGAATTTCTTGAATTCCAAGAAGAGTAGCGGATGAGTTACATCAATCACAAATTGAAACATGCACCGAATATAACATGCTCTGTAGATCCTCGTGTTTCCATGTCCTTCAGCTTCGGCTACAACAGTCTATCACATGGGTTTTTTGGTTTTTCCTTTTTCCTGTCTGTCTTTATTTTGTAGGGTGTAAATTTGATTGTGCACCATTCCATCCATGATTTTCCTTTAGTGTTTTACATTTAGTTTGGCAGTAGGGTATATATTTGATTGTGCACCCTTTCATCCATGATTGTCCTTTGGTGTTAACATTTTTAAAAAAATTTTGGTTCTCTTTGTAATTATTTTGATAAGTTAGTTCTCATCAATTTCAATAAGCATTTTCTTTTAGGAGGAAGCCAAGATACTTGTTCTTTCTTTAAAGTCCATAGTCTGACATAATTTGTTTTACTAACGTGTTCTAGTTTGGCAAACATGGCTTGAAAACTTTCAGGACGCGATTTGAGGCATCAAATGGTGTTCTTTGGCATAAAACTTTGCCAATTATGCACAACATCATATATCATTATTCTACACAAATACTTTCTAATGATGCAAGAATCTACTCAATCAGAGTCTGTATGAAAAAGTTATGCCACCCAGAAGTTGACCATCTTGTTTCGACCACCATGGTTAGAGAGGATGCCATGTCAACACCCATTATTCATGGAAATGATGCTATCCATGTGTTCATGATAAAGAAGACTCCAGAAGAGTAAATATTGTAACTCTAGTTACGAGTTGAAGGAGTAAAATTTAGCCACTAGTAGGATATCACACTGTGTTATAATGTGTTATAATCAAGCTAGCAGGAGGAAATGGGGTTTCATTCTATTTGAGTGCATTTTGTTCCATAGATGACAAGAATCGTGGAGAATGGATAGAGATAGAGAAAATAAAGAGGGTTTGTGCATTGTAGCAGCCCACAGGCCACAAGCCTCACACTTTATACCTCCCTCCATTTCCATTTAGAGAAAGGGAGAGCAAATGAACCTCACCTCTCGCTTGGATTTCCCCCTGAAATGGTTTCCCAAGTCATATCTTGTATTATTGTGGCTTGTGAGTGATTGTTATTTTTTTCTCTATTTTCTACATAATTTTAATTTGTATGCATATAGAATAAACAATAATTAACATATCCATAATCTACAAAGAAATTGACCCTCATATAGTAGATTTGATATTTTCTAATATATTTTAATAGATACGTTGTGACAAACTATCCAATGGAATATTCACGAAACATTAAGGGTCATATTGGGATCAGAGCGGATTTCTTTAGGTATTTTGTGAGGAGTTGTAGAGGATCCAAATTGGTTAAGACGAAAGTTATAAAACCCAAACCATGGTCTACAAATCTATTAATAATCCTCATGATCCCATGGAGGAGAGGTTTTCATAATTGGAAGAAAAAGTCATATATATAAGTTATAATGTGAGCCTCCTCGTTGCAACTCATACCAATAATCTCAGGCTATTTGGAGAATATGGAGGTTCCAATGCACAGGTCAGATTAAATAGGAGATTGAGGGGTTGAGAAGAACTAGAGAGATAGTCTAAGAAAGAACAAAAAAAAGATCAACCCATTTCTTGTGCCATGAACCATTCATAATCCTTATTCAAATTGGTTGCATTAGTTATAAGTGTATTTTAATGTTCATTGTATAGAGGAAAAATAAAATATTTCTGTTCGGGTTAGAAAGAACAAAAAAAAAGATCAACCCATTTCTTGTGCCATGAACCATTCATAATCCCTATTCAAATTGGTTGCATTAGTTATAAGTGTATTTTAATGTTCATCTTATAGAGGAAAAATAAAATATTTCTGTTGGGGTTAGAATTTGAAGAAAAATTTTCTACCAAAATTCCATTTTGGACCCCCTTCAAACTCTACCTTTTCTTTACTATAGTCCTATTTTGTACGCAACAAAGGGTTACCATGCTTAAACAAGCCAATTATAGAATTATGAGGTAAATTTCTAATTTAGGGTGGAAATCTACAGTTTGGATGCATTGTTAAAGCTTAATTATTATTTTAAGGTTTATTGATGAAGGTTTGGTTTATTGAGTCTTATAACCAAAGTCTAAGTTGAACTTATGCACACATCTTCCAATGGGAAAGTGACACGTGGGTGTCCTAGAACGCTACATCAATATACTTTGTTACTTATCAAAGTGGATTTTTGGTCAACATTGTGTTCTTGATTGGTTTTGCAGTCTAGAAAATAGTTTAGTATCAAAATAAAAACCTAAGGATTACTTGTATTATTTTTCAACTGAATCACACCAGTTCATTTAGATAGTCTCATTATTGCTCTAATCCAAGATTGGGATACCATTTAGATCTCTCATATTTTTCCTTAGAATAGGGGTCGAGGATGGTTTGATTTATCTCTGTTATGAATTGTATCTTCTATTAAAGACTAAGTTTGGCCCGAAGCCAGGGGAGTGGAGAGATCATTGGGTTTTATTTTTGTTCTAAGTTTCATTGACCACTCACTAGTGTGACTACTAGGTCAAACCTCTATGTACTAATTCTATGTAAAACTGTGGGGTTTTAATATCAACCATTGATGCTCAGGTTTCTTCCTTTTCCATGTTAAATTGCATTGTGGTTTAGATTTTCCTAGAGAGGTAACACTATTAGTTGGCCTTGGCCCACAAAACTAGCGTGTTGCCCCTTCATTCTTATGATTTAATATTAGGTTTGCGTGAGTAATTTCAATCTGGTGAATAACACTATGTTTCAGTAGATTGTTCATACAAGAGGTAGATTGTGAGGTTGATTAGTTAATGTATGCAAAATTTGTACAGGAACTACTTGTTACATAGTGATTTGTCACTGTTCTCATCTCAGTCCCTATGTTGTGTCATATGTCAAATACACATGTCCATATCTTCCCACTAAAAAGATTAAACAATGCTCTCTAATGCTGAAGAACTGACCCTTTTTCCTAAGTTTATGCATCATCGTTAATAAGACATTAAACTATGCGACGATCCCTTGTCATGAATAGTCCAGTCATGACATTGTCGCAGGTGTACATGTGTTTCCCGCGATGGTCGAGTTTTAGGGCTCGGTGCGAGGCTTCCAGCTATGTATCATGATGATTGGTCTGCATGCATTGCCTCCTTGCGATGTTGTCGCTGAGCCTTAATTCATGACCTGAGACGATCATTAATTGGCGAATTTGTTCAAATAGTTGGCCTTCTCGGTGTTTCTAGAGCTGGTTGTTGGGTCAGTTTGGGTCTCTTTTCCTCCTCTGGAATGGTGGTTGCGCCTCTTGTGCAACCCCCCTTAAGGATAAGCTCCCTCTCCCTCATTTCATGGAGACTCCTTCTCCTATAAAATCACTCACCATTGTTATGATCTGCTAGTTCTTTAGTTGGGCAGTGCTAGTTAGTTCTTTTGAGTTTGTTTTGAAACTAAGTAGATAGCTTTGGTGTGAGTGTGACAAGTGTGGAATTGCTAATAGTTTCGTAAGAGGTTGTGGAGTGCCTTAACCTTGTATTAGAGCTTGTGAGTGAGAGAGAGATATCATCTATTTGGGAGACCCATTCTTGAAAGTGAATTCTCGAAGAAACATACTGGTTGGACCCTCTGAGAAGGCTTACGATGTCAAGACTTGGTTGTAAGCTTTGCTTTTGATTCATTTTAATACAATCAATGATGATTTCCTATATCTTGTGCACAATTTACTTGATAGCTTATGATTTCTTGACTTTATAAGTAAATAGATCATTGGTGTTCTTGGTTACATGTTTTGTTGTTTTCTTGTTGTGTTTTAGGTTGATTGCTCATTGAGGAGAACGAAACGCAAGCTAGAGTAGCGCAATGGAAACTCCATCAACCACCACTTTGAGGTAGGCCTCCCACAATGACTATTTAAGGGAATCGGTTGTTGTTTTGTCTTTACTATGACTATACCCACTTTAGGGCTAGAGGGGTTGCCTCTGTCTGTAGAGGGAACACTTTACTTTATCACAAGTTGGCGACTATACTGGGGAGTTCCTTTGTATGTTTTTTCTCTTGTTTGCTTTTGGTTAAGGAACTGTCTTTTTGGTTTCATTGAGTGAGTCTTGTGTTTTTAGACCGTGTGACCTAGCTATTTAAAGGTTTCGTCGAGAAACTGTTTGATTGGGTTACTTTTCTGTCCAAGGTTTATCCATGACCATCTTATTGATTTTCTTGAGGCTTTTTCGTTGCTTGTTTTCTTGCTGGTTGATTTTTAGTATTGATTATTGAACCAATTTTCAATATTGATTCGATTTCTTCACTACTAAGCATAGATAACAATTGTTTGGATCAATCAGTTAACACTTGCTTGTTTGTCTCTTTAAATTCAAAACAAAAAAATTTAAGGGATTGCATCCATTTGATATACGAAAGTGAAAGTATATGTGCATTTCAAATTTTCATGTTTGAGAAATTGAAAAGCGAACTCTAAATCTTTCATTAGTAGTATCGATGCATCATGAGATTAGTGTATTGATGCATTGTGTTTCTTAGTGTTTGCATTCACTTTTGTTTTCTTCGGAATTAACTTTCTACCCTCCTTTAAGTAGGTGTTCATTGAAATGATTGATGCTTTACTCATTGTAGCTGCATCTTAGGAATTGTTGAGATACATTCTGTAGGGCCTGAAAATCGAAACTTAATTCAAGATTAACTCTAAAATCAAGTGAATGAACGTAACAACGCTTGGGAACTTAATGCACATTATTTAGAGGTCTAGGCTAGAGACGTGCTCTAGCATCGTTAAATCTAGGCACTATTGCTTTTGCTTATGGTTGGGTGATTCCTCCTCCTGTGACTCAATAGCTGCCTAGAACAAACTTGTGCTCTATGTATCGTTGAGTATATATCGAGAGACCCCACTAGGTTATCATCGTACACCCATAGGAAGCTGTGTTTGTTGCCTTGCGGATCGTAACAGACCGAAAATAGCATTTGGGAAGATTGTCTGTCATATGGAAAGTCCTTGGTCATTTTTTTCTTCGTTTGATCACCAAGGTGTATATGCAGTTTTACGGTTTGTCTGGTTAACCTTTTGCCTAGTTCTCTAGAGTAGTCACTTTCATTCCTTTTTGCCCTTTTCTCGACTCTTGAAAAATGAAAAGCTCAGGTTTAGTTCTTGTGTCATAAAATCTACTACCCGCGAAATATTTCTGGTAATGGTTTGAGTTCTTGGTTACAGTGCAAGTCTTTTTTAGGCTCATTCCTAATGGCAACCTTCTCTGAGTCTATTGGCCAATTTCTTCCCCTAGATGGAACTCCTGGTTCGTTTCCTTCTTTTGGAAATGTTGGTGCTCCATATATGGAAACATTGTCTTTGCCTGGGTTAACCATCGATTTTCCTGAGTGGTTGTTTTCAACCTCGGTGATCCCAAGCGTCACGACCCTTGTTCTTTTGCCTCCTTTGTTTGAATCACGACACGATTATTCCAAGGTTAAGCCTGTGCCTTCTTCCGTTGTTTCTTCATCTTCATCTCCTACTTCACCTGGTGAAACTTCCACATCTAGTAACCAGGAGACTAAGAAGAAGAAGAAGAACACAAAGAAGAAGAAGAAGTCTGATAAGTGTGAGGCCATTGGTGCAACTATTTCCTCAAGTACATCTCAGGTCGGAACACCCCCTGCTCCTCCGCAGAAGGTTAAGTTTCCTTGTAAATTGTGCAAGGGTGATCATCTTCTTTGTGATTGTCCTGGCATTCCTAGGATCTTAGAAGTATGGTCTCACAATTTGGCTCGTCCCTCATCATCCTCTGAAGCTAATGTCAATGTTGAATCCTCAACTAGTAGCAGTAAGAAGAAAGGGAAGATTCGACTCCCCTGTAGACTGTGTGAAGGCAACGATCCCCTTCACCTTTGTCCGCTCATGGATAAGGCTTTCGCAGTTTTGGAAATTCTTACAGCTTCTTCACCCCAACTTCCCATTAGTTATCAAAGGCTCTCTTTAGACCCTCTCCTGGTTGACAAAGAGATTAACTTAGATTCTTCTCTTGTCGATCCTTCTCTTCCCGAACCTGGTTGTGTTCAACCTGTTCCTGACCAACCATTGGTCAGAAAGAATGTCAACTTGGATTCACTACCAGTGGTCCACTCTGTTCTCGAAGAACATCATGATTATGCTTCTCATGTTATTCTCATCTCGTTAGATTCCCCTAATTCTGAGAACGACTCTCCTATCCCAGCTGATTCAGAGAGTCCTTCTTTGGTTCCTGTAGAGCATGGGGGCAATCATATGATACCCCCACCAAGTAGTTTAGTCATTTCCTTCGACTAGAGTCACTTGACTGCTCTCTCCCTTCCATCCAATGTGCCTTTTTATATTATAGTACATGCCTATGATAAGGAAATACCTGGCACTGTCTTGGATGAGGGTGCGTTGGTTAGCCTCGTTCCTTTCACTACTTGGCAAGCTTTGGGCTCCCCACAACTTGTGTCGGTCATGCAGAATCTATTGGCATTTGACGGAGGAACCTGTCAACATTTAGGGATCCTTCTGAAGTTCCTTGTTACTTTGGGAGGCAAAACTGTCTATATAAACGTGATGGTTGTCCAAGGTGCTTTAGATTTCAGTCTTCTCCTTGGCCGTGATTATATTTATGCCATGGTAGCTCTCGTTTCTTCACTTTTTCGTGTGGTTTTCCTTTCACACAATGGAAGAATGGTGACTATAGATCAACTGTCGTTCTTTAGTCCCCCATTGCCTCCTGTACCACCATCATCCCCTATTGGCTCTTGTTCGCAGTACCTTCCCCACCACAAGTCAATTATGTGGCTACCCGTTCCGCTTCTGCATTTGTTGATGATCATGTAGATGGTCTCGTACATCATGTACTGGGGGTGTTGGAACCCGATCTATCATTGGTGCCTAATGACATGTGTTCCTCCAAGAGCATGGTTCTTCCATCCAGTGAAGATCTCTTGGGCATCATGTTTTCGTATGGCCCATGAACAAGAATCCCAAGGAGAGTTCTTATTCCTATGTCAACCTCATTAAAAAATGAAAACAAAGGTGTTGAGTATAGTTCCTTGTCTTGTGTCAAGCTCATTAAAAAATGCAACAAGGAGTCTTGAGGAAATTTCTTGATCTTGTGTCCACCTCATTAAAAAATGAAACAGATATCATGAGGATAGTTCTTTTACTGTGTCAACCTCATTAAAAAAATGAAACAACTCCCTTTCTAAATCGATTTTTTGATTAAGATCTCGTAAACTCTAAGTCGAGTCTTTCCAAGATCTCGAAAGTGAACCTTCATTCCATCCACTCTGTTGGATGCAATGAAGCTTGGGGTGCATGTACCTCGATTTGCATTATTACGTTGGGGGCATGTGAACTTATAACAAGCAAAGTTTTTCTATTTCAAGCTTGTGTAAACGTGAAACCAAATCCAAGCAGATTTCTCCATGGTTCAAGCTTGTGTAAACATGAACCCATACCCGATTTACACCTCGTGATTGTCATTTTTATCCACTAAATTCTGCTAGATGAGCCTTGGTTGTTTCGTTCCATCATCACCATCTCTTTGGTCGATCATATGCTTTCACTTGGTTGTTTTTTCCTTTCCTAAGGGACCGTAGTGATGAGTGGTTCTATTAGCCAACCTCTTGATCATTATATGTTTTGAGTAGTTCCACCATTGCCAGAACCAGTTGCTACCCTTTATACCACTTGTTCCTCCAGGACAAGTCTCCTTTTAAACTATTTTCTGACTCGTAAAAGATGAAAATATTGCCAAGTTTTTCCCTTTTAACTCATTAAACGAAATAAAAGACAGTCCACTTTTAGCTCTTTTCTTACCATATAAGCATGAAAATATCGCCGGACTTTGTCGTTTCGAGTTTGATACTCGTTATGAAATGATGTGTCTTCAATTGCTTTTTTACTTTTTCGGATCGGGACCACTAATTACGAAAAGTACTCCTTGGTCGTAATAGGTCAAGCGGTTCTCTCGGGTATTGTTTTCTATTTTTTCAGGCTCGAGGGACACAAATTTATGAAAAAGGACCCCCTTGGAGTTTTCTTTTCTGTGTCTTTTTCAAACTCTCTAAACATGAAAAAGACTCTGAGTTTTCCCTATGTTGGACTCATTAAACCCTGACGACATTAGACTCATCACCACAACGTGACTCGAGCTTCTCCTCCCTAGGGCTTGTTAAACTATCACTAGGTTGGATTTGTCCGAAGGTCGAACTTATATCACAAGCATATGCTATCCCCTTCAAGCTTATTTTTCAAAAATAACTGGAGTACTCGCCAGCAATAGTGGGGGAAAATTTGGAAGTCGTCATTGGTTACCTACAGTAGCGAGTTGTTGAAAAGTGGGCAACAAGAAATGCTAAATTTAGAATGTGCTAAAAATAGAATGTCTAAAAATCGTAGTTTGGCTAGTGAGGTCATTGGCCACCTTGGGTGAGAGGTGAAATTGCTAAAAATAGAAAGTTCTAAAAATAGCATTTTTGGGTCCCTTCCTATTTATAGCAGTCCTTAGTCTATCTATAGGAAGTAAAATTAATCTTGGTCTTAACAGTAGTTGGAAATATTAATTAATTAATCTAGTTGAGTTAATTAGTTAAGCAAATTCGAATTTGAAGTCTTTGTGAGCATGCACATGAGTTTTCCCACTGATTGAAGAATTTATCCTTAATTTCCTCCACTGGTTGAGGGAATAAGTATGAGTTCTATAATGAGAGAATCAGTTGACTTAGTTCTAACTAGTCAAGTCCAGTAATATTATTTGAACAAGTTCTTAAAATAATAAAATATAGTTTGTTAATGCTTGCATGCATGTCACAACTATTATTTGAGATAACTGAGGATTCACTCATGGATAACTGTTGCATGTCAGTTCTGTCAGAGACCTAGTTGAGATAAGATGAGGGACAATGTACTATCAAATGCTTGGATCTTCCCATGGAATATTCCTTGCATGTATGAGGAACTAGTGTCCTCAAGGATTGTGTAGTTGGACCTATGGTTGACAGCAGGTATGATTTGGGGCTAATGCTCATATGTTATGAATTGGATCCCAATCAAAATTGCGTAAGGAAATAGGGGATTGATGGATGGTTGCCTACATATTGAGGCATAGTGAGTCTATCATCTTCATCTTTTGATTGCAAGAAGTACAGGATAGCTCTTGAGCTGATATTTTTTATAAACAAAAGAGGATTTCCACTTGATTGATAATACAGTGTTTGGGGTTTTATGTTGGTGCTTTCCCCAGTGATATATCTGTGTTATGTGTGATTATTTCTCTTGATCAGTTATATGTGTTTATGGTTGATGTTGCTCATGAAATCGATTTTTCTTTTGCTTAATGTTTTGTAGAAGTAAATCATGTGTTTTGCTTTAGTACATTGCATTACCAGTTTGATCTACAAGTGAAATTTCTACATGGTATCAGAGCCAAGTTAATCAAGCAAGGAACAATATATAAGCAAGAGAAAGAAAGTCAAAGTTTATTATTCAGGATATAGATATCTAGTTCTCATCACAGTTCAGATTTCATCCAGATGACCTTCACTGGGTTGAGGCTTGAGTATGCCCTTAATGGCAACTCAAACTATATAGCTTGGAAGGATCACGTGGAGGTAGTATTAGAAGATAATGGCATTAAGGACTTCATTGATGAAGATGTCCCCAAGCCTACTGATGCTACTCAGGCTGTAGACCAGAAGAAGAACGTGGCTAGAGCTAGGAGAATCATTCTAGAGGGAGTTCGAGATCACATAGTTTCGAGCCTCCATGGGAAGGAGACTTCGTTTGTAATGTGGAAACATTGAAATATTTATATCAGAATAGCAATGATCAGAGGAAGCTGGCATTGAAGGACAAGCTTCGAAAGATCATGTGTGAGAAGGGCGATATGATCACTACATTCCTGAACAAGCTCACCAACTGTAGAGATGAGCTTACAAGTGTAGGGATTAGTACCGTTGATGATGATATGGTGAGTATAGCACTCCTTGGCCTTCCTAAGAGCTGGCATAGCTACCAGGACTGAGTGAATGGAAGGGAAAAACTGCCAGATTGGGAATGACTTTGGTCGGATTTGATGCAGGAGGAGATCAGACAGAACACCAGAGATGGAGCTTCTTCATCAAAGAATGATGATGAAGAGAACTTGGCTTTAGCATCTAAAGCTAAGAAAAAGAAAGGGAAGGCATCCCAATCCAAGTCTTCTCAAGGAGGGAGGAAGTTTGACAAGTCGAAGGTGAGAAACTTTCATTGTCATGAGTTGGGTCACTATGCTACTCGTTGCCCAAAGAGGAAGAAGTCCAAGAAAGGTTCCTCTAAGGAATTTGATGGTGATGCTCTAGCTTCACAATTTGAGATGGTTTTCTCACTTATTGCATGCATGGTTTCATCCAGCATGGGATGTGTTTGGTAATTGGACAGTGGAGTTTCATTACACATGTCAGGTGACAAGACTATTTTCAATGCTTTGGAGGAGAAAGATCTCCAGATACGGATCGAGATGGGCGATGATAGAAAGTATCGTGTCTCAGGTGAAGGTACAGTTGTGTTTTAGAGGGAGCATGGTTCTCCCCTCTCTCTTTTTGATGTTATGTATGTACTAGGGCTGAAAAACAATCTTGTGTCTATTGCTATGCTTGAGGATAAAGGCTATGAAGTAGTCTATAGTTTGGGAAAGGTTTTCCTAAGGCATATCGGCACTGGACAGACCAAACAAATAGGGATTCGAGTTAAGAATCTCTATAAGTTACAGGTAGAAGACTGTGCTACTTTGAGTTCTAAAGTAGAAATGATGCATGGCCAGAATATTGGCAAGTTATGGCATAGGAGACTAGGCCACTTACATCATGGGGCCTTGAAGATCATGCAGCAAATTTCTACCGGATTACCTAAGTGCATGTTGGATCAAGTGAGCACATGCAAAGGTTACACTTTGGGTAGGTATGCAAAATCTTCTTTTCATGATTGGGATGGTATAGCAGGAGCAGTTCTGGAATGAGTTCATTTAGATGTATGCAAGCCCTTCTCTACAACCTCCATCGGAAAGCAAAGGTATTATGTTACTTTTGTTGATGATTTTTCTTGTAGATGTTGGATCTACTTCATGCAAAAGAAGGATCAAACCTTCTTGAAGTTTTGTGAGTTCAAAGCTTTGGCATAGAAATAATCAGAGATGAAAATAAAGGCCTTGCGAAGTGATAACAGTGGAGAGTATATTTCCCAGCAATTTAAGGACTTTTGTGCTTCAGAAGGATTTAAATGGGAACTCACGGCACCTCATAACCCACAATAGAATGGGGTGGCTAAAAGGAAGAATAGATCTATTGTGGGTGCAACTCGATTGATGTTGCATACCAAGGCCTACCACTTCATCTGTGGGCTAAGGCATGCAATACAACAGTATATCTCCAGAATAGAAGTCTTCATTGTATTTTGGGGATGAAGACACCTATGGAGGCTTTTTCAGGGAAGAGACAAGATGTGAGTCACTTCCACATCTTTGGATCACCAATCTTCTGTCATGTGACCAAAGATGCTCGGAAGAAGCTAGACCCAACAGATGAGTTGGGAATACTTGTGGGGTACAATGATACACCTCACACCTATTGTGTGTTTCTGCCTGCCAGTTAGAGAATAGTAGTGGGTAGGGATATGAAGTTCGATGAGTAGCGAGCCATGCCAGCATCACTTGAGAAGGAGCTCAATTTGCATGGTGATGATGAGGAACTATTATTTCCTATGGAGGAGGAGCCTCCTAATGATACGGAGGAGCCACATGCAGAGATTCCATTTGTGGAGATCACCACTACTGGAGGGTCTTCCAGAGGGGCAGAAACACTCACGGGAAGCTGACAGATTGATGCAGGATGCGAGAGAGAATGTGGGGTAGCCATCCTCTCAACACAGGCAGAGGAGATCTCTTGATAGATACACTGGCTACATGGCCCTGGTTGGGGAGTGTGTAGCGACCGAGACTTCTTTTGAGGAGGTAGCACAACAGCCAGTTTGGATGGATGCAATGGTAGAGGAGTATGATTTTATCATGCAAAATAGTGTATGGGATGTTGTTCCTAGATTGGGGGACAAGTCAGTGGTTACTTCCCAATGGCTTTACAAGGTAAAGCAGGCAGCTGATGGTAGTATTGAGAAACACAAGACAAGGTTTGTTGCCTGTGGTTTCTCATAGGTTGAGGGGATTGACTATGATGAGACCTTTGCTCTTGTTGCAAGGTAATTATCGATTAGATCAATTCTAGCACTATCAGCGCAAATGGGTTTGTAGATCCATCAGATGGATGTGAAGACAACATTCCTCAATGGGGAGATTGAGGAAGTGGTATACACAGAGAAACTAGAGGGATTTGAGACCTTTGATTGTGAGTCACATGTGTGTTGGCTCAAGCGAGCATTGTATGGGCTGAAGTAAGCACCCCGTGCTTGATATACTAGGATCGATAGCTATTTCACTGGGTTGGGCTTCACCAGGAGTGAAGCAGATGCAAAC
Source organism: Pinus taeda (assembly GCA_000404065.3). NCBI lineage: Eukaryota > Viridiplantae > Streptophyta > Pinopsida > Pinales > Pinaceae > Pinus > Pinus taeda. Next base: position 24,418 of record APFE031545031.1, on the reverse strand, counting down.
CTCTACCAAATTATTGTAGATGGTAAGTTATTGATTATTGTACTTTATGTCGATGATCTAATTTTGACAGGTGATGATCAGTTGATCAGGTCTTGCAAGGCATATCTTGTAAGAGAGTTTGAGATGAAGGACATGGGCCTCATGCACTACTTTCTAGGCATGGAGGTGTGGCAGAGAGATGGGGAAGTATTTGTGTCCCAGGAAAGTATGCCATTGAGATACTGAGGCACTTCCACATGGAGATGTGCAAGCCCATGGAGACTCCTCTAACAGGTAACTGGAGGAAGGAGGATGCTACTTCAGGTGAGGTAGTAGCTGCTACAGTTTATAGGCAGCTTGCGGGTTCACTCATGTATTTGGTGAACACATGATAGGATTTGTGCTTTGCAGTGAACCAGTTGAGTCAATCTATGGTTCAACCAACCAAGTTATTTTGGAAGGTAACAAAGCATGTGCTGAGACATCTCAGAGGCACGACACAGTATCGATTATGGTACAGGCAGACAGAGGGAGTGAAGGATGCAAATTTGGTAGGTAGTCCATCAGACAGGAAGAGCACTTCTGGAGGGATTTTCAACCTTGGGTCACCTGCAATTTCTTGGTATAGTAGGAAACAGAGATCAGTTTCACTTAGCACAGTGGAGGCAACGTACATGGCTACTACTCAGGTTGCATGTGAGGCTATCTGGATGCAGAAGATTCTAGTGGGATTGTTTGGTCAGATGATGGATCCTACAGTGATATATTGTGATAATCAAAGTTGCATTAAACTCTTTGAGAATCCAGTGTTTCATGACAGGTCCAAGCATATAGATATCCACTATCATCATATACGGGATTGTGTGGTTAAGAGGATCATGATGTTGCACTACATTTCAACTAAGGAGCAGGATGCAGATATTTTGACAAAGGCATTGTCAAAAGGCAAGTTTGAGTTCCATAGAGACAGGATCAGGGTTGCTGATAATCCCTTTCTTGTTGAGAGGGAGCATTGAAAAGTGGGCAACAAGAAATGCTAAATTTAGAATGTGCTAAAAATATAATGTCTAAAAATAGCATGTCTAAAAATAGCAGTTTGGCCAGTGAGGTCTTTGGCCACCTTGGGTGAGAGGTGAAACTGCTAAAAATAGCATTTCTAGGTCCCTTCCTATTTATAGCAATCCCTAGTCTATCTATAGGAAGTAAAATTAATCTTGGTCTTAATAGCAGTTGGAAATATTAATTAATTAGTACAGTTGAGTTAATTAGTTAAGGAAATTCGAATTTGAAGTCTTTGTGAGCATGCACATGAGTTGTCCCACTGATTGAGGAATTTATCCTTAATTTTCTCCACTAATTGAGGGAATAAGCATGAGTTCTATAATGAGAGAATCAGTTGACTTAGTTATAACTATTCAAGCCCAGCTATATTATTTTAACAACTTCTTAAAATAATAAAATATAGTTTGTTAATGATTGCATGCATGTGACAACTATTATTTTAGATCACTGAGGATTCACTCATGGATGCCTGTTGCATGCCAGTTCTGTCAGAGACCCAGTTGAGATCAGATGAGGGACAGTGTACTAACGAATGTTTGGATCTTCCCATGGAATATTCTTTGCATGCATGAGGAACTAGCGTCCTCAAGGATTGCGTAGTTGGACCTATGGTTGGTAGCAGGTATGATTTGGGGCCAATGCTCATATGTTATGAATTGGACCCCAATCAAAATTGCGCAAGGAAATAGGGGATTGATGGATGGTTGCCTACATATTGAGGCATAGTGAGTAAATCATCTTCATCTTTTGATTGCAGGAAGTACATGATAGCTCTTGATCTCATATTTTTTGTAAACAAAAGAGGATTTCCACTTGATTGTTAACATAGTTTTGGGGGTTTTATGCTGGTGCTTTCCCAGTGATATATCTGTGTTATGTGTTATTATTTCTCATGATCATTTATATGTATTTATGGTGATGTTTCTCATGAAATTGATTTTGCTTCCGCTTAATGTTTTGTAGAAGTAGATGTGTTTTGCTTTAGTGCATTGCATTACTAGTTTGATCTACAGCTGAAATTTCTACACTAGTCACTCTTGAACATTGACACTTTTGCTTCTCGTCGGGTTGGGATATTCTCAAATCGTCATTGGCCTTCCAGGGTGTTGGGTTGGCATTTTGCCTCATTCCATCTTATCCATGTCTCCATCAGACCTTCGATCCCTTGGTACCAAAATGCTGCCACATTCCAGAGTCATGTCACCGATATGTTCAAGAGTATAATACTTGTGCAGTTCACACCCTTACCTTCTCCTCCGATGCTCTATTTCTCCATCTACCACTTGTTCCTTATCTCATGTTGTTGATGGGGGAACCATTATGGCCCTCCTGCGATGGATCGTCTCCTGTTGACACCAGCTAATTATCTTGGAGATTGATCTAGAGATTCCTTTTGGTACCTTGGAGCTTGCATGCCTCAAAGGCAAGTTCTTCGCGCTTGACGACAAACTTTCATCATTGGTCTTCAATTGGGTGATTCCACGAGTGTTCAACTTTAGCCCATTTTTCACACTTGATGAATTGTATTGGCAGTACCTTGAGAGACATTGTCATTATTGGTGGTTTCTCTCGTGCTTGTTAATGGTTTTCATTATTGACCGGTAATCAAGCGATTTTCTATCATGCTCGACTTTGGCACATTTGTTCGCATTCTATAATTTGTACTTAGGTTGGTTAGGGTTTCAAGACCTGGGACTAAGATTACAGATGTTCAGGCTGCGCGGATTGGTTCATGATTACATACATGACTCTTTGATTGGATGGCTGTGACCATACCTGAGTCTTCATGGATGGCTATGACCATACCTTTATCATTATATATGGTTTTATCAACTGGGTGGTTGCATCCATACCAAAAACCAAGTTTCATATGTATTTTGGATGGTTACGCCCACGCTTAGACTACATGTATTTCACTATCAGAGATATCAGTTGTACTTGCGTTTGCAGGTTCTTCAAGGTGGTGTTCTAGTTCAGTCCTGGTTTCATAAAGCATTTCATCTGTCCCACTCTTTCGGGCTTCATGATTTAGGGGGCATCTGTTACACAATAATCTATCATTGTCCTCATCTCAGTCCCTCTTCTATGTCATACAACAAATACACATGTCCATATCTTCCTACTCATGTAAAAATATTAGACAGTGCTCTCTGATGCTGAAGAACTGACCCTTTTTCCTAATTTTATGCATCATCGCTAATAATACATTAAAAAGTGTGACGATCCCTTGTCATGAACAGTGCAGTCGTGACACCGTCGCAATTGTACATGTGTTTCCCACGACGGTTGAATTTTAGGGCTCAGCATGAGGCTTCCAGCTATTTATTGTGACGATTGGTTTGCATGCATTGCCTCCTTGCAATGTCATCGCTGAGCCTTAGTTCATGACCTGCGATGATCTAGGATTGGCGAGTTTGTTCAAATAGTCAGCGTTCTAGGTGTTTCTAGTCTAGCTGGTTATTGGGTCAGTTTGGGTCTATTTTCCTCCTCTGAGATAGTGGTTCCGCCTCTTGTGCAACTTCCCTTAAGCATAAGCACCCTCTCCCTCATTTCATGGAGACTCCTCCTCCTATAAAATCACTCACCATTGCTATGATCTGCTAGTTCCTTAGTTGGGCAATGCTCGTTAGTTCTTTTGAATTTGCTTTGAAACTATGTAGATAGTTTTGGTGTGAGTGTGACAAGTGTGGAATTTCTAATAGTTTGGTAAGAGGTTGTGGAGTGCCTTAACCTTGTATTAGAGCTTGTGAGTGAGAGAGAGATATCATCTATTTGGGAGACCCATTCTTGAGAGTGAATGCTTAAAGAAACGTACTGGCTAGACCCTCCGAGAAAGCTTGCAACATCAAGACTTGTTGTAAGCTTTTCTTTTGATTCATTTTAATACAATTAATGATGATTCCCTATATCGTGTGTACAATTTACTTGATAGCTTAAACAATTTACTTGATTTCCTATATCTTGTGCACATTTTACTTGATAGATTAAACAGTGCTCTCTGATGCTAAAGAAATTGACCCTTTTTTCTAAGTTTATGCACCATCGCTAATAAGACATTAAAATGTGTGATGATCCCTTGTCATGAACAATCCAGTCACGACACCGTCGCATATGTACACGTGTTTCCCATGACGGTAGAATTTTAGGGCCCGACGCGAGGCTTCCAACTATTTATCGTGACGATTGGTCTGCATGCATTGACTCCTTGTGATGTCATCGCTAAGCCTTAGTTCATAACCTGCGACAATCCAAAATTGGTGAATTTGTTCAAATAGTCAGCCTTCTAGGTGTTTCTAGAGATGGTTGTTGGGTCAGTTTGGGTTGCTTTTCCTCCTCTGGGATGGTGGTTCTACCTCTTGTGCAACCTCCCTTAAGGATAAGCTCCCTCTCCCTCATTTCATGGAGAGTTCTTCTCCTATAAAATCACTCACCATTGGTATCATCTGCCAGTTCTTTAGTTGGGCAGTGCTGGTTAGTTCTTTTGAGTTTGCTTTGAAACTAAGTAGATAGCTTTGGTGTGAGTATGACAAGTGTGGAATTGCTAATAGTTTGGTAAGAGGTTGTGGAGTGCCTTAACCTTGTATTAGAGCTTGTGAGTGAGAGAGAGATATCATCTATCTGGGAAATCGATTCTTGAGAGTGAATGCTTGAAGAAACATACTAGCTGGACCCTCTGAGAAGGCTTGCGACATCAAGACTTGGTTGTAAGCTCTACTTTTGATTCATTTTAATACAATCAATGATGATTTCCTATATCTTGTGCACAATTTACTTGATAGCTTATGATTTCTTGAATTTATAAGTAAATATATCATTGTTGTTCTCTGTTACATGTTCTATTGTTTTCTTGTGGCGTTTCAGGTTGATTTCTGATTGAGGAGAAAGAAATGGAAGCTGGAGCAGCGCAACAGAAACTCCATCAAGCGTCGGTTTGAGGTAGGCCTCCAACAATGACTATTTAAGGGAATTGATTGTAGTTTTATCTTTGTTGTGACTAGACCCAGTCTAGGGCTAGAGGGGTTGCCTCTGTTCGCAGAGGGAACACTTTCCTTTATCACACTATTGCATTTAAATTTGAAATTGTAGAATGATGTTTGGTTTTATACCTAGAATTTGGATTTAGAGGATATTTAAGCTCTTGCTTTAGATCTTACCTTAAATCTTGTATATTAAAACTTCTCTTTGTTCTACAATGATCTAATATATGGTTTGATGGTTTAACAACACACACATTTTTTAATTATTGTAGATCACAACTTAATGGATGGTTGCTTTGACTTATTCATGCAAGAAAAGCACATATAACTATGTAATGTTTATGCTTATTCTTTCCTTGCACATATTAACATAGTGAATTTGTTGTTATTAAAGGATCTTGTTTAGGTTGTGTACATCATATCATTATATATACTTGTTGTAGATGTACATTCAATCAACAAAGTCTATCTGATATTTATAAGTGTTGAGTTTGATTATGTTTAAGATATGAACTTGAATTAATATTAATCCTTTGTTCTTTCCTTATAGAAAGAAATCTATGTACGTTGTTTTATGATTGATAACCTATGGATTTGATCAATGTTTTTATTGGTTTGAAACAATGTATGAAAAAAATATTGCAGATTTCACCCTCAACTTTGTATTTAGAACACTAGATGAGTGCATAATAGTGTGTAACCCAGGTGGAAGTCTAGGTTTAATAGTCTTATTCTTTCAACTGTGTGACAAAAGTGCTTCCTAGGTGATAATATTTTTCTTTTGATGCCCGATTTCCTTTTCCTAAAGCTTGATTTTGGAATCCATAGCAAGTTCTTGAGCCTTGGGACCACCTAAAGACTTGAGGGAATGAAATGTCAACTAGTCTAGGAGGGCTTGGTGCTATGAACTCAATGGTATTTTATATATGATTTTCTTGATTAATTTGTGTGAACGTTCCACATAAGGCATTTTAATTGTCTAAGGTCTTGAGAATAGACCCTGCAATGGAAACTCAGAGCAATGCAATTTTTTTATGCTCTTCCTAGTTAGGTCCTTAGTGTACCATATCACTACTATCTTGATCTCTACACAAACAATGTAGCATATCAAAGTATATGATTATAGACTCACAACTAAATGTTGAGTAACTGTTATTTTCAATTATTCCACCCAACACTTTGTTGTTGTTTCCAATGAGGTGCTTCAGCGATAAAGACTTGGTGATCTATTTTTTTTACTGAATTCCTAACATTTAAGAATCAAAGGAGGAAGGGAGGTAAGGAAAGAGGTAATAACCTATGCAACCACCTCATCTGAGCCCCATATGCCCTTTTCATGCTGGTAAGAACAATTTGGTTTGATTTCATGTTTTTCAAGTGAGGTTTTCTTGTCGAGATTACTAGGTGAAGAGACAAAACTCAAGGAATGCCATAATTTTGCAGCTTGGTCTGATTTTCCTTTTTGGAAAGCAAAGTTTTATAGAAGTGTATCAAGTCATTATCACTAGAAGCTCACAACGTGGCTTAATCCGCTTTATGAAAGTGTGTTTTATTTTATTTTAAGATTGATTCATGGAAAGGGTAAGGTAACTCGTGTCAGAAGGCTCTTGACATCATGAGAGCATCCAAGTACATGACATTTTTTTTTGCATATTTCATTGATTTTAGAAGGTTATTATTTTTAGGGTTCTGTAAGAAGCCACCATACGCTAATCCATGTATTGATAGGATTTATAATATAACAAAATAAGGTTGCTAAAAAAAATTTCTAAGAGAAGCTACTCCAAGAGATCTCTCTAATCCTAAGCCAAGGCATATCTACATCTCAATAAGAGCATACCTTGATAGCCATTAGGAGCATAATTGAATTTCAAGGAGAATGATAAATGTAAGACATTCATGAGAAACATTAATAAGAAAACCCATATCAAGAAGAGGACCCAAGAGCCTTCCTTAATCATCCTTGTGAATCTTCCAAAGAAAGTGAAGGTCCATAGCAAACAATAAATAGAGCATATATTGGAACTTAAGATTGAAGCATTTCTCTCTTGTCACTCATTAGATCCTTCATGCATTCAAGAGAGAAATCATCATCGTGGATGACCTGCATGACATGACAACAGAACACATGGTAATAGTTTTTAATAAATCAAAGAACCAACAATATGTGGATCACATTAAAGCTTGGTTCCAAACAACCATTGAAAAATAACATTCGTCCATCATTTGAAATCTCTTGGCACCATATCGGTTAAAGAAACTACTCTCTCATACTTCAATATACCTTAAAGCCTATTTCATAAATTCAATTAGGAGAACATTCAATATTTTCTTCATTAGCTATCAACACCACACAGTTAGCTTCAAATTTTAGCAATCATCTCTAGACAAGTATCCTTCATCAATCATCAATATTACACAATCATCACACACCAATATCACTATGTTTTGGATCATCTTGTGGGAACACAAATTTATCATCAACAATGATAACCTCAACATCAACAAAAAATTTATGACAAAAAGAAGAGCAATTTTACATACGAAGGAAAAATTTATTGTCTTTTAGCAGCTTTATTCCATTTTCATTATTTTGCCTTTGTATTTTGAATGATGTAGTTTTGAAGTTTATCCAACATGAATCTCATAGTATTACTCAAGGAAAACGACGACATCTTTGATAGTTTTCTTGATCAACAGGTTGACTTGAATTAGTTACAAGATCTTTATAGAGGTTATAGAACCGCATGTACATGTTCAATTAGTTAAAATATGGAAATTGGAATGATCAAACATTGTGAGATAGGCTTGCTTCCTTGTTTCTTCATATTTTTCAAAAGATTTATTGGTGAAATCAATCGGTGTATCCCTTGTTGAGGTGGTTTTCAAAATGGTTAAAGTCAAAGGTGTTGTTCATGTCCTTGCTTACCATTTTTCTTTTGCTTGGTATGCAAACAAACAAAGGTTTATGCAAAAGAATTACAAAAACTTTCAGGTGAAAGATAATCGAGGTAACACCCGTAATTTTATAAGCTTTACAGTGTAATTGGAACTTGTAATTTTTCAACAATATTAAACCTTTAACCCTAATATACATATATATGTCTATATTTGTGGTATTTTTCCTCTTCTTGTTTGCAATTATTGGAGTGAGTGATCAATTCTCTTGAAGATGACATTGACTTGTCCTCCCATTTGAATTATAACCTGATCTTTTGTGATGATCCTACACTACTATTAGCCGATATGCACCTATAATTTGTCATCATATTCTAGGAATCCATTATCATATTCATGTCATTCAAGAACTTTCTTGAATGTTACCTTACCTCAGTGTTATTTTACTTCACTTCCTATTGTATATTATTCCCACAACCACCTTATATTCCTCATCCTAAATCCCATATTCATTAGCCTAATTGGAAACATAGTTATAATAAATTGAACCCCTAACATCTTCCTAATGGGAAAATTAGGGTCTATGAGACATGAGACTTGGTCCTTGGTAGAATTAGAGGACTCCACTGAGTTTAACATTAGTAAGACAATTTTGAATGTCACAGGTTGGCTTCCATTTCTAAAGTAATTTTGAGGTTACAAAAATGCACTTCTATGGACTTTTCTAAAGTGTTTGATGGGAAGGTAGGTCAGATTGCAAACCCGATGATGGTGATGATGAAGGAATTTATGGCTAAGGCCATAGGCCTTCCACGATAAGGGGTGTTAGGGTCGGCCTCGTCAGCCCTCCATCAGCGATCAAAATTTCTCTTTTGCATTTCATTTTTTAGGTGTCTCGCTTGATTCACTTAGTTGCATTCCACTAGGGGCATGCCATAATCTGACGGAAGGGTCTTGTCATTCATTACCCCTCATGCCTTGCCCTACTGGCTCAGGTCTGTTCATCAAAATCAAGTTTTAAGGCCACTTACAGCCCTGTTCTAATCTCTTGGTCAGTAAAGAGTTATTTAAGGTTTTTAGCTCTTTTTAGGTCGAGGGTTTAGTTGATTTAGTCCTTAAAGTGTCCAATACAGCCAGCAGGCTAGAGGGAGGATCAAAATAAGTTTTCATTTCAAATTTTTATCATCAATAATGCTCAAGGATGATTCCTCTTCAAAACTCTGTTTTGAAGAGGAAATCGTCAAATTAATTGTTTGTAATAAATATGTATTTTTAAAGTTTTCCATCATGTAGTACCTCAAATGCAGACTCTAGTCATCCTTTGCCAAAGTTCAATGCCACCATCCCTGCAAAAAATCAACTAAGAAGTCATCGTTTTAGCCAAAAATCAAAAAGGAAACTTGAAGAATAGAGTTGTGTTAAAAGTGAAGAAATGCCAATTTTAAAACATTAAAAAAGTGGGTCTTTACAAAGACAAAATCAAAGCCATGTCTTTATGAAGATATTTCTATATGTATCAATGTCATTTGCATTCAAGAGATCATTTGAAAACTGACTCAAGCTGTGAAAGGGCGAAGTTGTCATTTTGAAAACTATGTCTGTGTTTACGAGTATGCGCGGCACATTGCGTAAGCACGCGACGCACATAGGCTGCGCGACGCATTGGGAGATTTTCCACAATGCATTTTTCCTCTGGCGCGGCGCATCCATGAGGCGTGGCGCACTGGGCTTCTGCGTGGCGCACAAAACCTCCAAGACAAAAAATCATCTCGGCTTCAATAAAAATCAAATCGATTCAACTCATTTGCTCCAAGTAAGTGTTAGTGGCCTTTGCCATTGATTTGGAAAGGTGGTTGTGAGAGTTTGAAAGCCAAGATTGTGTGTAAATTTACACTGTCGCAATGCATCCAGGAGGTGCGACACACTGGGTTTGTGCACGGCGCACAGAGCCGACAGGACAACTTGATATCACCTTTGCCATCAAAACTAAAAGACACACCATTTCTTCTACTCCAAGTAAGTTCAAGATTTCTTCTATTGAATTTAGCTTGTGGTGGGCATTGTTTAGAGGGAGGATTTAAAGGTTTGAAGTTTGAAAATATAAAAGTTGCTCCTTTGGGGTTGTGAAATTGGTGTTTTGAAGTTATGATTTTGGTGCCAAGTTTCTTTTCCCACTTGTGATCCCTTCCCTCTCATAATCCTATCATTATAGTTAATCCCTTATCCTCTAACCTCCCAAACCACTCATATACCCGCTTCCCATTTTCCCTATCCTAAAATCCTATCATTCCTTATCATTCTCCCTCTCCCATATCATTTGCAAAATCCCTAAATACCCACATCCCTCAAAGTGACTGTTTGCACATTTCAAATTTCACTTGACAAACTCCATCATCCATTTTTCCCACTGTGTCACAGTCCCTCATTTTCCTTTGGCACATTTGGCATTGAAAACACAACACTAAACAAACATACAATTATTATACACATTGTAGCACCAATGACAGAGATAGATTCATCATATGAGCAATATAGTGACTCAACTACTGAGCTTAATGTGCCGAGAAGGCCTCGTAAGGGTGGCAGACATGTCAGAGAAGAGCCCACTTCCTTGACTCAATTGCAGGCCTGCCCGCTTGCAATAACATGCTTTTAGCAATAGCCATGCTTTCAGTATTGTGAGATGATTGCTTAGATCTAGCATCATCCAGAGTGAGCTCGATTGTTTGTTTTGCATCTGCATGATGGTCATGTCACTCTTGCTGGAGTAAACTTCACCATGACACCAGAAACCATTTCTCAGGCCACCAGGATATCAAATATAGGCGAAGAGTGGAGCAAGAGGCAACAGCTGGATAGAGCATATTATGAACCTTACATCAGGCCTAGCTATTTGAGGCAGCTCAGCAAGGTATTCCCATTCCGGTTTCTGAAGGAATCTTATGCGCCATTGATGAGACTCATTATCAGATACTTCAGTTGTGAAGGCCGCTTCTCACGCCTCTATGCATACCATATCAGGTTATTGATGCATTTCACGATAATAAGTTTGATGATCATTCCATATTTCATGTGCCGAAACATCGAGAGGATGACTACTCTTGTTCAGAAGAAGACTCCTGAACAGCAGTACAACAGCATTTACCACTATGCGCTCATCAAGATCATTATTGTACATCAGCGTGGTCTGCCGGGTATCACATGGGAAGACTTCATTTCCCATGAGTTCTTCACAGTTTCAGCAGCTCATCAGGAGGTTGTCCATGATGTGGGTGAACCTTCACAACAGCATGGAGGTCGGGAGGTAGAGACTACTTGTGTGCCGACATATGTCACCTATCAGAGAGGCACAAGGGGATTGTTTGCAGTAGCTCGACGAGTACTAGCTCAACCTAGGGTGGAAGGGATCTCGTTGTTGCCATCAGCACAGGTACAGGTACAGGTATAGGACAGAGACAAGAGGCCAATATAGGACAAGGGGCCTTCAGGTGAGCGAGACTTTATTCTTGTCCAGGATGACAATACAGACATGGGCCCGCAAAGTGCACATCTTAGAGAGATCATCCAGGAGCAACAGACAAAGATCAAAGCCTTGTCCCTTGACTTGGAGAGGGTTAAGTGGACTATGAAATACTTGGAGTAGAGGAATAAGCAGCTTGAAGATCAGCAAGAAATCATGGAGTTGCAAAATATCTGCGAGAATCGTCAAGCTGCCCAAAGGAGGAGGATTGAATTCACTTCATTGGAACAAGAGATTAATGATGATCAGGAGTCTTGGCCTGAGAGAATCAACATACACTTGGAGAGACTACTGGACAAGGCCGATAGGGATAAAGCATTATTGAGGCACATGGTTTTCCATTACAGGGCACGAAACGTGAGTTCCAAGGCACGAATAAGGAATCTAAAGGCAAAATTGAAGAAGGCAATAAAGAAGCAAAAGAGGCAAAAGGAGCATGATCGTCTTCAAATATTGGCCAAAGACTCTTTAGCCCAGCATGACACTTGATAGAGAAGGTCCAGCCCAAATTTCAAGAAATTTGGAGAAAATTTTGTCAATTTTTAAAATTTTGGTCTTAAACAGGTTTTTCCATCCAACGCGTAGCGCCACTTGGCGCATGCTTATAATTGGGACATCTTCTGGAGGAAAACTTTGCATTTCTGGATTTGCTATGAAAATTTATGTATGCTCATGGATTACCTAAGGATTTCATCAAATTCTGGGTTGCCTCAAGGGTAAAAAACATGCAAAAAATTGCCTCTCTGCCACCTTTTGCACACACAGGAACCAGTCTTGGGAGATTGAAGTTTTGGAGGGGAAATGAAATCCAAATCTAGAAATTCCACTTGGGTTGGAAAGTAGACAGGTAGGGATTTCCAACGAGATATCTTGGGTTCAATTTGGACTTTGGGAAATGCCTCAAAATCAGCCCCAAAGTTGTGCTACGCATAGAGATTCTGGTCGCGGCGCATAGAGGATTTTTGCCTATTTTTCATTGTACAGCTCAGAAATTCGCCCAGTTTTGACTAGTTTTGCTTTTTGATGTAATTATTGATCTATCTTGATATAACTTGATGACTATGATGTAATTTTGGCACATATTTACTTGTTCTAGAGGATTCATTCATTAAAAAGTGAAAATTTAAAAATGAATCAGTTTCCTATCATATAGAGGCAAGTTGTTTGATTGCCTAGATTTTAGTGCTCTGTTTAGAATTGGTTGAAACAGCTCCTAGAATGATGAGCTCGACCCCTAGAGGCAAGGGAATGGGTTGGGCTAGTCTATATCATGTATTTTTTGATTCATTGTCAGGGTTGGACACTTGGGATTGCTTGGCACATCATTGTACATTCTACCTCTGCATTTTTGGCAAAGGAAAGACCAGGGTTTTGCAGCACTTGTTGGGATCCATGTGGCTCTGTGTTTTGATGGTGTTTTTCTCTATGCACTTTTAAGTTCATTGATGGTTATGTGTATCATTTTCCCTTCTTTTTGCTTCTGAAATTAAACAAATGAGTGATTAAGGTAGAATTCACTGGACTATTGTGCTCTGCCTTGAAGTTTTGTTTAATTTTCAATGTTTTCATGTGTTTGAGGAGGACTCTTGAGACTCTCTTGTCCTCCTTGGCTCCTCACCAGTCTGATCCATCCATTCATTCATTACGAAGCATCAAAACAATTGCCTTCCTTGCCCCAATCAGAACTTTGCGAAAACTGTGCCTCATCCCTGGACCCAAATTTGCCTCTCCCATTTTCCAACTCAAAACCCCCAAAAACTCAAATCAAATCCTTGCACTTCATACCTAACCTAAGATTAGTTGTAAAATCAGTCATCTCAAGCCCATTTGATTATTTTTCGCTGAGATTGACCTAGAGAGAGCCCTCTCCTGTCCTCATAGGGCTAGCTACGAGGCTGAGCGTGGTTTGATGTGACCTACAAGCTTACCTTTTCAGCCTGAGGTAAATCTAGGCTCTAACAAGGGGAAAAATGGTTCAATAATAAATAAGTTGAGCGGGAGATGTAGACTAGATTTATTAGCACATATGAGATTGAACCTGATTGGAAGAAAGGATTACCTAGAAATTGTATCGTAGAGAGATGGCATAACTTACTTTAGGTTTCGCAAAACTCTATCACATGCAAGGGACGATATACAATTACTTTTCTTTACCATATCAAGTTATTGATGCATTTTGAATCAAATGAGTTTATCAATTTTCACTATTTATTATGTAAAAGTTTGGAGTGTATGGCCCAAGGGGTCCGACGGAGTCTTATGAATTCCAAACACAGGTTATATCACTGCAACCTTATAAATTTTTTAAACACTGAGGAGTTGATGAAAAGGGAAATAACATGGGATAAATATGTGTCAATAAACTAATTTGGAAACCCTTATATTATGCCTTGGAAATTTGATTCATTCATGTTAGAACATGGTTTCCACAGGTTGGAAGTTGACCATTATGCGTATATCAAGAGGTATGATCAAAGAAAGTATCTCATTTTATTGTTATATGTGGATGGGATGTTAATTGTTGGGCATGATAAGAATATGATCAATAGGTTGAAGAAGGATTTGGCTAGAAAATTTTCAATGAAGGATTTGAGTCCAACATAATAGATATTTGGCATGAGGATCATGCCTAACAAGAAAAAAAAAATTGTGGTTGCCACAAGAAAAATATATCAAGAAGGTGCTTGACAAGTTTAATACGAAGGATTCCAAGCTAGTTGGTACACCCGTTGCATCTCACTTCAAGCTGAGTATTGAGTTATGTCCTAGTGATGACAAGGAAAATAAAGTGATGAGCATAATTCCTTATGGTTCAACAGTTGGCAGCTTGATGTATGGCATGGTATGTACAGGACTAGACATTGCATATTCAGTGAGAGTCATGAACAGGTTCCTTGCCAATCCAGACAAACAACATTGGCAACTAGTGAAATGGATTTTGAGGTATCTCAAGGGAACTAGTCATTATTGTTTATTTTTGGGTCATAATGAGATTGTCCTTGAAGGATTTAGAGATGCAAATATGGCTGGAGATATGGACACCAGGAAGTCCACTAGAGGTTATTTGTATACAATTGCAAGAGCAACAATATCTTGGGTGTCAAGTTTATAAAGAATAATAGCTCTCTCTACAACAGAGGCAGGGTACATAGTTGTAACAGAGGCTTGTAAAGATATGTTGGTGGATGCAATGATTTGTAGGAGAGATAGGAATAAATTAGGACAAGTATAACTTAATATACTATATGTTTACAAGAATAAAACTCAACCAAATATTTCAAAATATCAATTAGGAAGGATATACCATACTCTTAGATAGAATACTTGATTCCCTATTATGCATGATTGATATTTTTAATTATTTTTCTTGGTGTACTATAGAAACAATATTACTAACATGATGTTCATTTTAGGTGCACCTAGGGAGCTTCTAATAAACACAAAAGTATGTAGAAGAAAAATCCATATATAGCTATTGTCTGATTTGGTGCTACTTAAAGGGGTGCTCAGAGAGGTTACAAGGGTTTCCAACTAGGTGATGCCCCTTGTATTTTCTATATGCATTATTTCCCAACCAAATGTTTACCTATTTTTTTTAACACAAACAAATGGAATTATATTTATTAAAAAAGGTTGAATTCGTGTTCAACTACACATAAATTTATACAATTGTGTTAGCAGAAAGCTTCCATCAAGTTCCAAAAAAGGAAGCTAATTATTTATTTAGCCCCAATATTCTACAAAACCTAGTAACCCTATTAAAGATGCTATAAACTCTATAAAATATAGACAAAATGCAAAATAGTAAGCACAACACTGACCCATAAAAGGACACATTAATTTGAACCCAAATCCCAAGCATCTGTCACCTATGTCTGGACGATATACCCATATTCACCATGGAGAGAGAATATTGCGTCCACCTCTGATCCCACACGCTCACAAATGGAGGAGATTACTGGGAATTATAAGGCGAGGTTACTTGTGTTTGCTTCATAAAGGAGCATGTGTGCGAAACATGAGCTTCCACATGATGAACATGTGCCTAATTAATTCCTCCATCATGACACCGATCCACATCAAAAATATAATTAACTTAGTCATGGGATGCGGTGATGAAAATATTTTTCCCCTCCGATTTTGATTCGGCCTTGGGGAAAATGCGCTCCAAAATTAGCTTGTTTATCCACAAACGTGTTTTGGCCTCGTAAGATATGAAAGGCTTCAATGTGGTCAATATTTTTAACGATATTTGTGATTATGATCAAAATGGGGTTGTGGGGAGTACCCACCTTATGGTAAACATTCATGAGCTTTCTGATAACCAAGGCTAAATCCCTTATGGCTCTCAATTGTTTCCAATTTGATTGCATAGCTATCTTGAGACCTTTCCAAAGCATTAGTGTTTGCGCCTTATTGTTTGTAAAATTTCCCAAACTCCAAGCATAATTTAGACTCCCTAGTTCTATGGGGAGAACGAAAGCCCCTCCCACTCATGCCTCTCCTACATGTTTACCTACTTAATGATAAATATTTGTGTTATTTCAAGATGTTATAACACGTCTATAGCCTAAGAGAAATTTTCTAAAATATGGATTATGCATTGGCCAAGAAAAGCTTTAATACCACTTGTAGTGTTCCGATTAGTGAAAACCAAATATTCAGAGAAAAATAAAAGGAATATTCCATATGGTTGCTGGATGTAATTTAACATACAAAGACATATGTAAATTCAACTTTGGAAATTAAATAAATGGAACTAGACTTGGAAAATAAAAATAATAATAAAACCTTCATTTGTATCTAGAAGTAGATGAAATGTTCACTTGCCTCTTCAAGGGGAACCTTTGGCATGAGTATACATTTAAATATAAGAATATTCCATTTTTTTTTATAGGTAAGCACCCACGGGGGATTTGAACTACTGACCTATCGCAAGGAGTGCCTTAACAGTGCACCCATTCACCGTCAATCCAAAGCCTCGTGGGCTTAAATATAAGAATATTCACTTAAACACATATTACATAATTCTTTCTACTATACATAGCAGTTAATTCACCAAAACCCTAACTACCTATGAGAACTCCACAGATGAGGCCTTAACCACTGGCTAGTAGACATCCTTTAATGAGACCTGTTGAACAGGTAAATCCCCTCTGTGGACAGACGCAATCCCACTAGCCCAAATGGGGTCTAGCAATAATCAAACAACGCTAATACGCAGGTTCCTAATTGCAAATCAAAGATTGATGATGAGGGCCTACCTCGATTCCAACGCTAGTACTTGTAGAAGAGTCATCGCTCCCATTCCTTTACTCCGGCTGGTCACAATCCCCACGATCCTCGTGAACGGACACCTACACATGCAAAGAACGACACAAATACAAGCATAAAATCCAATAGATGCAACTATATATCAGTCAGAAAGGATATAACTCAATCATCATTATAAAGACAATAAGAGTGGAACCATAATGATAGTCGTCTATTAATGAATAATAGGCAAAGAAAGATACAACCAAGGTTCTGACGTTGAACCTATTCTCTGGCTGGGCGAGTAGCTATGTATGCCTTGCAATAGACCTTCTCTCTCTCAGGATTCCGGCAGCATAACCTCCCTATGCTTCAAAACTCTTACTATCACTCTAGCATTACTCCAAAACTCACAAAAAAACTAGCTTGTGTAATGCATGAGGACAGACTTTTATAAATGGAGAAGGGAGGAAGGTTCAATGTACCAGGACACCCATTGTGGATCGACATTATCTCCGAAAATCTACTGAGGATAGGTGTCAAGGATAGATGATGACTCTCGACCTCTATCAGATAGATTTTTCCTTCAAAAGACTTCATGATCTGAAAGGAAAAAACATACGAGCGCGCGTTTGCCAAAAATCATTACTAAACTTAGTTGGCGCGAGTGTTGCTCTAGGACAGAGCGCCGATGGGCGCGCCCCCTTTTGAGGATCTCAGTGATTGGCGTGGATAAGACACTGTGTACCTGCGCCAATGGAAAAAGGGCACTTTTCAAGGATAATTTGCAGAAGGTGTCTTCAGGGAACATGAAGTACATACTCAGGGGAACATAATGCAAGTGTTTTTAGGCTATGTCACTACTCACAGGTCCTGGAATGTATCCTCCAATGTACGAAAACAGGGGTAACAGGGACGGTGACCAATGGTGACAAATTACTGTGTAACAGATGCCCCCTAAAGCATGAGGCCCGAGAAAGAGAGGGGTGAAATGCTTTACAAGAACACATATAGCTGCCGCCGAGAATTTGCATTGAGAGATACAATTGATAGTTCAAATACATGATGTACGTGGTATGGTCGTAGCCATCCATAAGAGAGTACATGATAATCTAGATCCGTAGTATGGACGCAGCCATATGGTTAGGATCAATGAATTGACTTAGGTATGGTCGCAGCCATCCAGTGAATGAGTCATGTATCAAAAATCACGCCTGGATTACAACAAACACAATCCAGGGTCTTGCGCTCCATCTCGACCCGAACAAAAGTACAAGTTCAAGCATGTGAACATGTGAGCTGAAGTCGAACATGCATGAACATCGTCTGATTACCAGCCAATGATGAAAGATGTTAACAGACGCGAGAGGTACCATCAATAATGACAATGGTCCTCAAGGTACTACAGGTACAGTCTACGGCGTGTGAATGAATGAGCCGATGTCAAACACCCGTAGAGTCATCCGATCGGAGGCCAATGATGAAAACCTCGCGTTGAACACGAAGAAACTGCCATTGAGGCATGCAGGCTCCAAGGTACCGGAAGGGAGTCTCTAGGTCACTTTCCTGGATAATGAGCTGAAGTCAACAGGAAGTGATCTTCGTCGAAGGCGGGCCATAATGTTTCCCACATCATTGACACGATACGGGAAGAGACAATGTTGTGAAATGAGATTTATGAACTATCAAACAGAGGTGGTTTCTTTCAGAGGTCAACTTCTCTTGAACATATCGGCGGCACGACAGTGGAGTTGGCAGTATTTGACATCAATGGATCAGAGGTCATGATGACGAGGCAATGAACAGATGAGAGGTCAAATAGGATTACCCAAACCCATGGAGGCAAGTGAGAAACAAGATGAGATATCCCCACCCTGACATGAAAGCAGAGAAGTGCCATGTTCAAGAGCGACATACTGTCAACACGACAATAATTATGGTTCCCAAAATTTTCTTTTTTCCCCCACCATTTCTGGCGAGTACCCCAATTATTTTTAACAAGCTTGATGGGGATAGCATATGCTTGTGGTATAAGTTCGACCTTCGGCCGAATCCAACCTAGTAACAGTTTAACGAGCCCTAGGGAGGAGAAGCTCGAGTCTCGTCGTAATGACGAGTCCATTGTCGTCAGGGTTTAACGAGTCTAACACAGGTGAAACTCGGAGTCTTTTTCATGTTTAGAGAGTTTGAAAAAGACACAGAAAAGGAAACTCCAGGGGTGTCCTTTTGCGTAAATTTGTGTCTCTCGGGTCCGAAAAAGTATAAAATGATGCCCGAAAGAACCGCCCGATCATTACGACCGAGGAGTACTTTTCATGAACAGTGATTTCGACCTGAAAAAGTAGAAAAGCGATCAAAACCACGTCGTTTCGTAACCATTAACGAGTTTGAAACGACAAAACCCGGTAATCTTTTTATATTTTAACGGTCGATAAAAGAACTTAAAACGACCGCCCCTTAGTAACCGTTTAACGAGTCAAGAGGGACAACTCGGCGATCTTTTCCGCTTTAAAAGGTCGAGAAAAGAGCTGAAAGCAGACCATAAGTAACATTTTCTTATGTTTTACCGAGCTTGAAAAAAGTTAAAAAGAAGCTCGTTTGAACTCACACATATACATATGATTAAGGTTTCTCATTGTGTCTTCATGTGCTTGCTTGAATGATGTGTTATTTACAAATTTCGCAAATGTCTATCTAATACATGATTAGCCAATGCATCAGACACTGTGTTCAATTGTCGTGGAACATGTTGATATGTAATAAACTCAAAATTCCTTTCTAACAATTTTACACGTAAATACATCCTTAAAATATGATGGTCTCTGACGGAATAACGCCTATTGAGCTGGTGGACGACAAGCTGAGAATCCAGGTTTACCACTAATGTCCGAATACCAAGATTAATTGCTTCAGTAAGGAGCTCGATCACGGCACAATATTCGGTGAAATTATTCGTGGTACGACCCAAACAAACACCTTGAAGGTCTATGATCTCACCATGAGGATCATAGATCACCCATGCCGCAGAGGATAAGTTACGGGTACTGCGACAGGCACCATCAGCAAAACCAATATAAGGTGTATTAGACATCTGGACAAGAAGCGGAAAACACAATAAGCGACAAGCGACGATTGAGTCTATATAAAAAATTCTAACACATATACACAACACACTTGCTATAGTACATGTATATACAAAAAGAAGTGTACTAGCATCACGCATAGTACTTTTTCAAATGCAGCCCATTACGAGGTTGCGTGAGAGGATTTCCTTCATAATCTATTAACTCATAGGCTCCTTTGTCTAAAACTTTCTTGACAATATAAGGGCCTAACCACATGGATTCGAGCTTTCCTGGTCCTAACTTTTCATTTGCCTGTTCATATAGGAGAACTAAGTCTCCCTCATTGAAGGAACGTGGACGAATAGTCTGGTCAAAGTGAGATTTGACCTGCCTCTTTTGCGTTTCGATTGCCAGATTAGCTAGGCGACGAGTTTCATCTAGACGCTCCAAATAAAGGAGGCGTTCTTCTAATGGGGTAGTGTTAGGAAGCATCTCGACGGCTAATTCTAATGAAGGTATCTCACATTCGATCGGAAGGGTAGCCTCTAGTCCGTAGACTAGTTGAAATGGAGTGAAACCAGTGGCATCCTTCACGGAAGTTCGGTAAGCCCACAAAGCAGGGAACAACATCAAATGCCAGTTGGACTTGTGTACGCCAATGGTGTGCTGAAGCATAGTGACCAAGATCTTGTTGATCGCTTCAACTTGGCCATTGGATTGAGGATAGTACGGGGTAGAACTATCGTGCTTTAAGCCCAGCTGGATTGTCAGTTCTGTCATCATATGATTCCGGAAATGCTTTCCATGATCAGTGACGATGGCTTGAGGGACGCCGAATCGCGAAATAACATGATTAAACAAAAATTGCGCCGCTATGTGACCATCCTCATTGAGTGTAGGCATCGCCTCGGCCCATTTAGTAAAATAATCAACGGCGACGATGATGTACCCATGCCCCCCGGCCGAGCGAGGGTTACAGGTGACATAATCAATGCCCCATTTGGCAAAAGGGCCGACGGTAACAACAGGGTGCAAAGGAGCAACGGGTGCCCGCATCTTCCATTGGAAAATTTGGCACTCGTGACAGGAACGGACTGCAAGAATGCAATCTTTGAAGATGGAAGGCCAAAAGTAGCCATCACGGAGAATTTTCTGAGCAGTAGTATAGCCAGACATATGGCCGCCACAAGCACCTGAGTGGCAGTCATTGAGGACTCTCTCAGCTTCCTCGTGAGTAAGACAACGGCGGAGAACAGAGTCGACGCCGAGGCGATACAAAGTATCCCCAATGATCCGATATGGTTGGGATTGATGACAAATCCTTCGTCGAGCATCTTTAGAAGTGCCCGGGTGGAAGGAGGACGTTTGCAAATACGTGAGAATGTCACCATACCAGGGGTCGAGGGTGCTGATGAGAAACAAGGTCTCATTCGGGATGTAATCTTCCGTATGAGATGGCGAAGAAGAAGATGGCAAAGAGCAAATTAACTCAGCGAAAACCAGCGATTTCTTAGACTTGGCGGAAGTGAACTCCAAGTCAAACTCTTGGAGGATAACAATCCACTTAGAGTATTTGCCCCCCAGCAACTGGCGTGACAAAATATAGGTCATGGGGTTGCAATCAGAAATCACTGTAGTAGTGCGCAGCAGAATATAGTGGCGGAAACGTTGGACCGCTCAAACAGCGGCTAACGCCAACTTCTCGACATGTGCATATCGAGTTTCTGTGTCAAGGAGGTTTCTAATGAGATAATAAATGACATGCTCAGTGTCATCATCGTCAGTTTGGACAAGAACCATACCAATAGTGGTGTCGACAGCGGCTAAATATAGGATGTAATCACGATGATAATTTGGAGGCCGAAGCAATGGAGCAGAGACAAGGAGATCCTTGAGACGCTCAAAAGATTCTTGAGCCACCGTATCCCAATGAAAAGGGACATCCTTTTTAAGTAACCGCATAAAGCCTTTAGCCACTTCGGCATAGTTCGGGACAAAACGACGTAAAAAGTTCGCTTTTCCTTGCAGACTTTGCAGTTGGTGTAAGGTAGCAGGGGGAGGGAGATTCACAATAGCTTCGACTTTGAGGGGATCCAGACGGATGCCCTCTTGGGAGACGACAAATCTGAGAAGTCGACCCGTTTCTACGCAGAAGACACACTTATGAGGATTAAGCCTGATGTTGTAGTGTCGACAGCGAAGAAAAATTTCACGAAGATGAGCAAGGTGGTCTTTACGCTTAGCTGAATGAGCTGGAAGATCATCTAGATAAGGCTATACAATGTGTCGGATGTCATGAAAAGCATAATACATTGCACGTTGGAATGTAGCCCCAGCATTTTTGAGACCGAAAGGGAGCTTCTTATAAGCAAAGGTACCCCATGGACAGATAAAAGCAGTTTTGTGTTGATCCGGAGGAGCAATATTGATCTGGTTATAACCAGAAAAGCCGTCCATGAAAGAGTACATTTCACTTCCCGCACACTCGTCGATAATCTAATCAATGAATGGTGTGGGGAAATTATCTTTTGGACAGGCCCGATTGATATCACGATAATCAACACAGACACGGATAGTTCCCTGTTTTTTAGTGACAGGTACAATATTGGAAACCCAATCTGTGAGCAAGATAGGATAAATGAAACCAGCTTTAAGAAGTTTTTCCACTTCGGCCTTGATCGCTGCAGCCTTTCGAGGGTGCACTTGACGTAAACATTGCCGAATAGGCTTAGCACCGGGGTATGTAATGATTTCATGCACCGCGATGCTAGGATCAATGCCGGGCATTTCTTTGTAAGACCAAGCAAAAACATCGCGAAATTCGCGAAAAAGTTTCGAGTAAAGTTGAATCTCCTCCGGAGTGCAAGTGACTCTGATATGAATATGTTCGACAATCCCAGGTTTGATAGAGATGTCGATGGGTTGGGTTTGCGTGATGTTCGCCATATTACCTTCAGAAGAAGTGTGGTAAACGTGAACAGGGGACTGAAGGAATCGAAATGGGGAACAAGGAGCAAACCGTTGAATAGCAGTTGGCTCATCCTGAGGGACATAGAGCAACAAGGAACGATGATGGATATCGTGCCAAGGAGGTTCCTCGAGAGACATGGTCTCTATAATGGCTTCATCGGAAAAGAATACTTCGTGTAAAGGATCCGAAGAAGCTTGAGCTACAATCCCGAGAGATGGAGCGAGTGTGTGAAAAATTTTGCTCGAAAGAGGAAGTTCAGAAGCCGATGCAGCTACGATTTCAGCATAGTTGAGTTCGGCTGGACTCAACGGCAACTTGTCGCCCCATGAATCTACTTGGTCGATCGGAGGAACAACCCATGGATCGAGACAAGTAGAGATCATATTGACGGAAGCGACACTGGGAGGTGAGGCTGGAAAAACGCCCATAAGGGCAGGATCTTTAAAAATTCCATGACCGAGACTCTCAAAGGACTTAGTGGTATGCTCCACAAAAGGGATAGTTCCTTCTGAAGAGGAAGCGAAAAAATTCAACTGGTCGACCGTAATAATCTTCCCTTGGCGAGGGAAGCGGATGATATGAAAATAGGATGAAGCGACGGCTTGCATCGCGTAAATCCAGCTGCGTCCGAGAAGGAGGTTGTACGTCAGAGTAGCGTCGACGACTTCAACTTCCATCTCAACCGTTTTTCCTTCCAAAGAAATGGGTAAACGTGGGAGAATACCGTAAGGACGTGAGGCTCTTCCATCGAAAGCTTCCAAGGTTGTGGGAGACTGACTTAATGTTGGAGAACCAATAGCTTTCCAACAGGCCACAGACATGATGCAAGTGGAAGCACCTTCATCAATGACTGTGCAATGAATAGTTTTCTTATCAATAACCACCTGTATGAGAAAGGCGATTTGGGGAGGCAGTCTCTGAGTATGGCGGTTTAAATCAAACGTAATCCAATCCGAATCTGCCGGATCTATGTCGCCGATGGCGGATAGAAAGGACTTCCTCTGAGAGGGGCAGTTCTGGAGAACTTCTAAAGCGGACATAGCCGACGGTGGGCTAAATCCTCAACGATATTATAGTGCTGAGCAGCACGGGCATTTGGGTTGTAAGAAGATTTCCGGAGTACTCCTTTTGGAGGGGGTCGAACAGGCACTTCAACACTAGGTCTCTCGATGTGGAGAGGGCTTGAACTGAATGGAGGAGCCCTGGGGGTGACCTCAGGCTCCTTGCCGGCAGATGGATAATCTTTGGTTCGAGTACTGATATTAACAGGGACCATACCCGCCATAAACACTTGGGAACCGAAGGAAGAGGGAGGTTGAGAGGGGTCAGCGACCATTTGGGTTTGCTGTGAAGGAAAGGGTTCTTTAAGCACCGCAGGAACCCCAGGAGTGCCTTTTAACAAACGACTAACTTCAGACCGTCGAGGGCAGTCCTTGGTATAGTGATCCTCATCACAGATAAGACAAGGATACTTGGGTTTGTGTTTGGCACTCTCCTCAGATTGAGGTTTAGGTTGATCCTGCTTAGGTTGTTCCAACTTGTTTTTCCCTTTCTCTTTCTTCTTGGATTTCGAGGTTTTGTCAGTCTTGGTTGACTGAACGGCATTAACCTCGGAGGTAGATTTAGAAGGACGTGTAACCTGGGAAGTGTTTTCATTTGGAGCATTTGATTTTTGCTTCCCAGGGTTTGGAGA
>APFE031545020.1:41019-87370 GCA_000404065.3 Pinus taeda | reverse complement strand
CGCTTTCCACTTCACTTTCATATAGATCGAGCTTTTGAAACAATAACCCAATATTTCAGATCTTAAGATATCCAACCAAAAAGCATACACAAGCCAAATGATCTCCTTTGCTTTATATAGGCAAGCTCTTCCTCAAATCATGGACCAATACCACGGGCCAAAACCATAACAAACCAATACCATAAACTCAATACTAGGGATCAACACGTCTGTCGAGATGCCATGGTCCAAAAACCATAGGTTCAAATTCCAAGGACTAACTACCATGGACCAAAGCTAAGTTTTCCCACATGAAATAAAATTTTCTCTGCATAAAATTTTGTGAACTTTTCCCCGCATGAAATAAACTTTTCTCTTGCATAAAATTCCGTGAACTTTTCTCCTGCGTACTTCTTAATTCTCATCACATTGAGAGCCATGCCATGGGTGTTGCCATCAAGTACAACATCTGTAACATATAACCATACCAGAAACATAATGCCAACACATATATTATGGATACTATTTTCTTTAACTCTGAATATCCAATACTCAGATGGATATGGACTCCCAAAGACCCGAATCCAATCCATATTTACCACCAGCAGTTACGGAAGGCGCATTACAAGAATCACTTGTATAAAATTTACAATGGTTTTTATTCTCCTTGTATATTCTATTTTTAATAAACCTGCCCCCAGGATGTCCCCAGAGGCAGAAATTGACTTGACAGCAGTAGGTAGTTGGTTTGAGGAAGAGAAATTTACTTATATAAGGCTTTTTGGTAGCCTTACTAAACCCCATGTTCTTCCCCTATATGTGCCTGATATATTGTTAGCTCGGGAATTGGCGTAGAGACCAGAGGTTGCAAACTCTGCCTTTAGACCTATTAGCCACAATCCCGACAATCCAGTCAAGCGAAATTGAATAGCAAGCTGTTGATAAAGCTCTTGCAGTGGAAAAAGTTCTTGAGAAAGAAAAAACACCAGAGAAGGAGCAAGAACAAGAAAAGGGAAGTGAACTTATTGATTCATACATTCAAATTGATCCCAAACTACTCAAAGAATGGCAACAGTTTGACTCAATTATCAACAATACTGAGAGCTTGTAGGGATTTAGCACACCTAAAGTAACAACTAGAAAAAAAATAGCAACTAATACAGTTCCAACTGAAGGAACTAGCAGCCTGCCCATGACTCAGAAAGATGTTGAAATGATTCCAGAGAACCCTTCCGATGAGATTGTTCTGCATGTAGAAGAAATACCACCCTTAGATGTCTTCTATAGCCTTAAGCATAGGGCTATAATAAAGAGACAAAGGAAAAAGAGAAAACTTGATCAATCTTCTCTTTTACCTACATAGATGGAGATAACTAATGTGGTATGGAGAGAGGAAGTCAACCCTTCCGAAGATCTTACTAAACTCTCTCAGTATGTTAGGGCATATACAACAGCTACTATGGACAAGGCATCAGAAGTCAACAATTTGCTTAAAGAGAAGGATCAAGTGATTATCTCACTGGAGACAAGGCTACATGAAAAAATAGCAGAGGATAGAGCAGTTAGAGCAGTAGTTAGCAGCACAGAAGTAGTCAAATGACCAGTTAAATGAGCAATTGCTCAAAGAGAAACAGAGGATAGATCAACATGCAGTGCAGAAGCAAAAAGAACTATCTTTAGCATTGAACAAGCTGAAGACAATGAATGAACAATTGAGAAAATCAAAATATGAACATATCGCTCAACTGTCATTGCAAATAGAAAGGTTCAAAGAATTTCCTCAAGTAAAGGAATTCAAATTAGAAGCTCTCCAAATTACTAAGGCACTATCTACTCAGTTGAGCTTGTTATGTAATAATATTTCTCTTATTCCTCCTTTATGTGAAATTTCCTCATCTATGATTGATAAGTCAATTGATGCAAGACAACAATTGGAGCAGGCAGATGAAACACTAACAAAGCTTCTCTCCTAGCAAGAAACCAAGGAAGGACAAGCCGCAATTCTGCCTCAAATTTTGGAATCACACAAGGAAATCGTGTTCCTTTAGTGGCAATCTCAACTGATGAAAGTAGAAAGGGCAACATCGAGATGTAGATCGGTGACTGTTAATCTAGTGGAATTGATTAATAATACTCTTTATTTGTCAAATTTAATTTCAGTATGTACTCTAGGGAAACTGCCATCAGTCAAAGCATTAGAGCAGATATGGAAATAGGAGCTGGAAAAGAGAGAGAGATTGATCATAGGCATTCAAACTTTAATGTGGGAAACCTTTTTTTTCTTCCTTGTTAAACCATATAGTCAAAGGACAACGATGAAATGCCTTACCGATGCAATCGATTACATGATTCCTAAAATTACTGATGCCACATATACTGCCCCACTGCATTCATGTATGAGTCATCCTTCAGAACTACAACCGATGCTCGCCATATGCTAGCTCAAGCCAAAATATAATCAACCGAAACAATGAACCATCTTTACCAACTGCAAGCATGTCTATTTCGGGGATATTTTAATATATTTGTGATTTGGTTACACCAGCTCATAGCATTTTTATTTCATAGTTAGTTAGTTTAGATAGTATTTATAGACCCTTTCATGTTTTTAGAAAAGGTCCTAAAATTTTGTATGAAGACTTGAATTGGAAGTTGCACTATTGTGCTTCCAATATATATATTTATATATTTTATGAAACTGGACCTGAATACTGAGTTTTTAATGAAGAGTACTTTTGTCTGATATGCACTACTGCTGCCTATAAAAGAATTTCCAAGTTAGAAAGCAGGATCCAAATGCAATTCATGTCGGAGGGGATTCAAACACATATGGTACTATTATCTATGTTTTGCTTCATTCTTTATGTGAACTAGCATTCATTCATTTTTCCAATTATTGATGTATGTATAAGCTCTTACAACAATCTCTTCTACTTATCATTATTGAATGTTCAAGAGTTGTTATTCTTCATCTATATATGTGTCAATGATATATGAAGATTAGTGCAATAATGTTTTAATTATTACTTTCTTCAACTATTTGAACAAAGTAATTATCATATGAATGAATATTTTTGTTTAAAAGTAGAGTCATCTACATGCCTACTTTTCAATAAGAACCATTAAGAATTGCACTAAGACAAAAACTTCCTGGGATAGATTAGTTAATTACGTTATTGCATTTTAGAATAAATATTTCCTCATTTTACATTAGACATAAGCAAATTAAACACTATCCATCCCATTCTTCAATCATTGGGAAACTGGTTCCATTGTATCTAGTCGGAGCCACCACACCAAATGGAAAAAGAGCTACTTTTAAGGTCCGGACCTGGTGGTTTTCCCCGATGTTGATGCAACAATTTTCGAGGCATCAACATTTTTGGCACTAGAAGGAGGGCATGAACTGTGAATGACGACCGAACCCAAATCTACAATCCATTCCGAGAGTAAATCTCCCTCCACCTCACCTCCGAATTCCCCCTTGCAAACTGGAACTCCAGTTTCCAAGCGAGAAGTAGAAGAGATAATGACCACTGCTCAACCCCAAAATATCTCAGATAAATTAACTCCAGAATCTCTTGAAGTATAGTCTCTCATCCACAAACTTCAAGGATTCTCATTATCGCCACAGAAATCTAAGGTATCTCAAGGTAGTGTAGCTTCGCAATTCATTCCTTCTCACCCTCTCACCAGACTTCAGAGTGAAAAGCTTGGTATTGAACCTACTGAGCTACCTTTGCCTAAAAGGAAACAGACAAGGAAAACAACTAAAGGATTTGATAGTGAAAATTTCTCATCATCATCATCATCCATTTCATTTTCTCCAGTGCGAAGTCAACCATCCATTCCTCCACTCCAGATTGTTGTTCGACAGGGAAGTGGAACTTCAACATCTGTTTCACAACCTCCTCAAACTTCAATATCTACTCCTTCCCAACCATATGAAACTTCATCGGCGTTATCATCTATTAGTAGCTCGACAATGGCACAAAATTCATGGAATAATCTTGGTGCAGTCACGATGACTGCACTGTTACACCCATTGCCAGCTCGTCCTTAAAAATGGTTGCCGAAATTTAATGCAGATGCAGGCGTACAAGCAGATGAGCACATTAACAAATTTATGTTGCTAGTCAATTTAAAAGGAGTGACAGAGGAAGATTTGGTTGTTAGACTTTTGCCTTATACCCTACAAGGATCAGCTGGTTCTTGGTAATTTTATATGCCATCAAGATCCATTACTAGTTGAAACATTTTTCAAGAATAATTCTTGACTAAATATGGTGATGACAGATCTCTAGCGATGTTAATCAATGATCTTTCAAATCTTAGGATAGAGTCTAAAGAACCTATAAAAGAATTCAATTCATAGTTTAATAAACTCTTAAATAAGATTCTTACTGCCTCTAAACCTAGTGAGCAAGTTAGAAGCGAATGGTATATAATAGCTTTACCCTCTAATATAGCTATCTTTGTAGATAGAGCTACAAAACCAACTCTAGCAGAAAATATGAAAGAGGCACTTGCTATAGAAAAACACATCATTGCTTTAGAAAAGAAAGCTACTCTTGAAGATATAAAATCAAAAGGTCTCCTTCAAAGATGATTCAAATAAGAAAATGGCTAAAGATCCCTACGATATGGAAGGTCTCCAAAAATTTCTCAAAACTATGTCAAACGAAATGATATAAATCAAGAAGCAAGTAGCTGATACTTCAACAAAAGGTCATTTAGAAACTTTAAGAAACCTGAATCAAAGCCTCCAAATGCTATATCCAATGTAAACTCAGACCTCGAAGAAGATGACGAAGAAGAGACATTCTTATCATTTGAAGAAATAGAAGAAGAGGTAACTGTAAAATGTCATGGGATGTGGGACTTCATCTTGCCTAGTTCTGATATAGAAAATGAACAAGAAGCTTTCCCTGTAACTACCAGGAGTAAAGGTACTCCTGAACCTGTTCAAATAACTCAGAAGAAAAGGAATACAGGTACCACTACTAAAGAAAAAGTTCCCATAAAGAAGTCTACAACAATACCTTCTCAAAATTAGCTATCAGCTTCAAATGCACCTGCAACATCTAAAATGTTAGTAGTTATAGACTCTATGGATTACAACATTATTGAGGACATGAAGAAAACAAAGGAAAATATCACAATGTTTGAGCTTAGTAAACTCAAACATCAACAAAAATTGTTGCTTAAGGAGTTAGATGCAGTACCTTCTTCTCCTCTTCGAAATGCTATATTATCCAAAGCTACTAATGAAACAGGTAAACCACCTCTTGGTAGAGTAGAAGCTACTGATGCTATTTTAATCAAAGATAGATCAAATTTCCATACTCCTCCTTTTCTCTTGACATATGAGATTTATAATAGAAATCTAAACAATTTCTTGATAGACTCAGGGGCTTTTTCGAATATGATGCCAGCCTCAGTTTGTTCTAAACTGAATATTGAACCCCAAAAGTCTGCAATACATATTGTCCAGTTGGATAGAACTAAGGTCCAAGTATTAGGAGAAATCAATTCTATTACCATTAGGTTATCAACTGACCCAAGAGTTGTTCAGAGAATTGATATCTTAATCACTGATATTCCTGAGATCTATGGTTTGATTTTAAGTAGAGACTGGTCTAAGAAACTTCATGGTTACATTTCCACCGATTGGTCGCATATGTGGCTGTCCTATAAAGGAATCCAAATTAGATCAGGATTGATCGGGAGAAACATATGACTCATACTGATACTGATTTTGAGCAAGAAAACCAACCAATAACATTCAACAACAACACTGTGGGTAACTATTCATCTGAATCATTCTTTGGAAATTTTACTGCTCAATCATCACCTTTCTCAGTTAATAGTTTCACATCTCAAATTGAAAATTTTTCCCAAACAAATACATCAAGGTGTGTTAAAATTACGAGGAAAATTTAAATAAAATTGTAGATAAACCTTTGTTTTGGTCATTATACTTTGATGGGTCTAAATATAATGAAGGTGCAGGGGCAGGATGTATTTTAGTTAGTCCCAAGGGAGAGAAAACCATGTTATCATGCAAATTAGAATTTGAGTGCAAAAAATTACTGCTGAATATGAAAACTTGGTTCAAGGACTTTATAAAGCAATTGATCTTAAAGTTCAATATTTGAAAGTGTTCGGTGACTCTGAAATTGTTATAAGACAAGTTAGAAATACTATACATTTCCTCTCTAGTCACCTTAAACATTATCAATCCTTGGTGTAAGACCTTGTATCTCATTTTCTAGCATTTAATATTTCTCCCATCCCTAGATCTTAGAATGCAGTGGCAGATTTACTAGCTAATGTTGCTTCTAAGCTCTTGCCATCTGAAGATTACAGTCTTGATAGATTTTCAGTAGAGTTAATTTTTAGACCATCAATTCCTGACAAAGTCACTAACTGGTGAGTGTTCAATCATGATCATGACATTTTAAATTTCTTAATCTCTGATAAGTCCTATGATGATCAAATTATTAATGAAAGTGAGCATGATCTTCAAATGAAGAAAAAGATTGAAGAAAACTCAATACCCAAACCAGTGGTCAAACTTGAAGATATTTATGACATTAAAGATAGGTTTAAACAGATTACTAATTGAAAACTTCAAAGTTCTACTTTGAGATTTGAATTAATAAACCTTGGAACTGAGGAGAATCCGCAAAACATCAATTTGGGATTAGGACTTACTTCGGAAGAAAGACTTGCATTTATCAGGTTATTGCATAGATATAAAAATGTCTTCACTTGGAAATATGATGATTTGAAAACGTATGATACATCTATCATACAAGATACAATTCCTATGATACCTGAAGAAAAACCAGTACAACAGAAATTAAGGAAGATTCATCCTAAATTAGAGAGTCAAATAAAAGTTGAATTAAACAAACTCTTGAAAGCTAAGATAATTTTTCTTGTTAGACATTCAAATTGGGTGTCCAACATGGTGCTAGTAAGAAAGAAAAATGGAGAGATTAGAATTTGTATTGATTTCAGAAATCTTAACAAAGCAAGTAAAAAGGATAATTTCCCTTTACCTACCATGGAGAAAACTCTCCACTCAGTAGCTGGTTCTGAATTAATGTCCTTCTTAGATGGTTTTTCAGGGTATAACCAAATTTTGGTCCACCCTGATGACAGACTTAAGACTACCTTCAGAACCAAATGGGGAACTTATGCCTATCAAAAAATGCCTTTCGGATTAATCAATGCTGGAGCTACATTTCAAAGAGCAATGGACATCGCATTCAAAGGCCTAACCAATAAATAAATAGTTGTCTATTTGGATGAAATTACTGTTTTCTCTAAGAAAAGATCAAATCACTTACATGATTTGAAACAAATCTTTGAGAGCTGCAAAAGGTATGGCATTTCACTCAATCCTAAAAAGTCCTTTTTTGCTCTTTACCAAGGTAAACTCTTGGGCTTCATTGTTTCAAAGGATGGTATTTATATAGATCCAGATAGAATCAAAGAAATTTCTGACATTTCATTTCCACATAATAAAAAAACAATGCAATCATTTTTAGGCCAGATTAATTTTGTAAAAAGATTTGTCCTAGATTTTTCGCAGATTGTTTTACCATTGCAAACCATGATCAAGAAAAACTCAATGTTTAAATGGAGATATATAGAAAAGAAGCTTTTAATTCGATCAAGCAAGCAATCATAAATGTTCCTGCATTAAACACCCATGATTTTTCAAATCATTTCATTCTATATACTTTCACATCTAATTCATCTTATGCAGCAGTGTTGACACAAATAATTGATCAAAACTTGGAAGCACCAATTTCATTTTTTAGTTCAAACCTTCAAGGTGCTGAACTCAATTACTCCGAAGTTGAAAAACAAGCCTTTGTTATATATAAATCCATCAAACACTTTAGGCCCTTTCTCTTAAAGGCTCATACATAAGTTATAGTCCCTTTTTAGTAGTAAGACAATTACTAATTCAAAGGGAATTGGGAGAGAAGAGGGAAAATTGGGTTATGGCATTACAAGAATATGATTTGGACATAAAACCAACAATGATTGTCAAAGGCCAAGGTTTCTACAGGTTGTTAGCAGGAGCTTCTAATATTCAGGAACATGAAGGTACAAACAGTATTGAAGAAATCAATGAGATAAATACCATTAATCATGAATCCCAATATGCAGATTTGATATTCTATTTAAAAAATGGGCACGCTCCTTCTAATATTTCCTAAAATAGTAAACATTCCATAATACTAAAGGCAAAGAATTTCATGATTGTTGATGATGTCTTTTTAAGATGGAATTAGCATTGAATTTTCTTAAGATGCTTAGAAAGACCTGAAGCACAAAAGGTCTTGCAGGAACTACATGATGGTCTGGCAGGAGGACATTTTGGAGCTGATACAATAGCCCACAAAATCATTCATGCCGGGTATTATTGGCCTACCTTATTCAGAGATACTCATGAATATGTAAGGAAATGCCAAACATGTCAAACTACCAGTGGATGACAAAGAAAGTCAACTTTTCCTTTGCAACCAGTCAAGATTGAACAACCCTTTGAACAATGGGGATTGGATATCATTGGAGAAATTATTCCACATTCATCCAAGCAACATAGGTATATTGTTATAGCTACTGATTACTTTACTAAGTGGGTGGAAGCAATTCCTTTGAAGACAACAAACTCTGGGGCAATCATTGAATTCATAGATCAGTTCATCATTAGCAGGTTTGGTGTCCCAAATGCTCTTATTTTTTATAATGCATCGTACTTATCTGGTAATTCTATACTTGAAGTTGGTATCAAAAGAGGATTCAAATTGAAATATTATGCAAACTACTACCCTCAGGGTAATGTTTTAGCAGAATCTACCAGTAAAAATATTATCAAAATCATTAAGATAACTATTGAACATAATCATAAAAACTGGCATAATTCTTTGATATTTGCACTATGGGTAGACTGTATAACACAGAAATCCTCAATAGGAACTTCTCCATGTAATCTAGTGTATGGAAAGGAGGCTATTATACCATCAAATCTAGTACTTCCATCACTAGCCTTAGTGCAGTTTATTGAAGAAAGTCCCTCATCTTCTATTCAATTAAGACATGATCAGATCCTGAAACTAGAGGAAGAAAGGGAGAAAGCCAAAATTACACATGCAAAGCATCAACAAATTATCAAATCTTCTTTTGATACAACTTCAACAGGCTCAAAACATTTACAAGTTGGTGATCTAGTTTTGAAGGGGGACAAAGCCCATGAGGATAAAGGAAAGCACACTAAGTTTCAGAAATGTGGCTTGGACCATTCCAAATCAGTGAGAAGATAGGCCCATCTACATTAATATTACAAGATCTATCAGGAAATAGAAATTCTCTTAATGTCAATGGCCTAATTTTGAAAAAAATCTTTAATTGAGGAGGTAACCCCTTCTCACTTTGTAAATATTCAATTTCCAGTTATATTTCTGTAGTTATTCTTGTCTTAAGAAATAAAAGTTGCAAATAACGTTATATTGGTTTTTACTATATTGAAAAAGTCACTCAAAAGAAAATAGTCTTAATATTTACTTTTGATAGATGAAAAGCCTTGAAGGAAAAAAAAAATTCGAGGGAATTAGGTATAATTGAATTCTGAAAAACCTTTTCATTTTTGTAAAATCCTCTAAAAACTTAAAAATACTGTAAATCATTCTAAAAGTTTTGGAAGCCTAAAAATGGTTATCAATACAACGCAAAGACTGATTCAAGCTTAGCATCTTCAACTCTCAAAATTGTCATCCATGTTCTCCTAAGGAGAAAATTATTCACCCCATCCATCAAAGTTTATGATTTTTCAGAGTGTAATTCTAAAATATATTTGATATAAAGATTAGGGGTCTTATCATAAGCCTGCTTACCATGTTCATAGGGGACTAGTTCAACTGAAATTACCAATACTGCATACCAAAACAGGGTAATGGTTGATAAGAAAAGGGGTCTCATCACGAGCCAACTTGTTCAGTTAAATTACAACCAGTGAATGGCATTGTCAACATCTGGCCACCAAACCAGGACAGTGGATTTTTATCTTACAAAATAAACAAATAAGGAAAAAGAAAATGTAATACAAAAAAATGTGGAAACATATCTTTTTAAATTCATTCTTTTAAATTATACTTTGAAATGGATGGCACAATGAATGATTAAATGGTTAAAAGGTAACCCTGCTGAGACTATGGACGTTTGTTGGCAACAGTGGTTCTACCTATGACAAAGGAGTAATTATACAAGCTAGGTTGGAGAAGTCTTTTGCTTTATCATTATCAACCAAGTAAGGTTTACTTAAAACTTATGATGTATTTAATTTTGAGATGAGAAAGAAATAGCACAAATAGTTTTCATTACATTCAGAATTTATGATTACCTAGTTATATTAGATTTTCTCTATCTATTAAGGTTTTCAGATTAAGAATTTAAAGTATTATATTATTTTCTCAGAGATAATTGTTTCTTCCAGTGAATTACCAATTGTTGTGCTATACAACAACCCCCATTTCATAAAAAGCTTTACACAAGATCTTAATATGAAATGGGTCCCTGTAAAAAATAAACTTAGTTAGATGTATGAATAAAATGGTATTTACCTCATCACAAGAAAATCCTTGCCAAAAGGCCCTATGTTAATGAATCATTTTATAAAGCTTTTTAATTAAAAAACAAAGTGTTCATTTAAAAAATATTACAAAACTATTCTATATTGCGATAAAGCGATCGGAGATCGCATATTGCAATATCAAAGGAAACACACACAAAAACAAGACCTCATCAATTCTCCGATCCGAAAAGGTAATCACAATCGGTAATCGGGGAAATCAAATGCCAAACAGGCAATAAAGAAAAACCCCTCAAACTCCTTCAATGCAATAAAGAAAATCACAATCACCAACTCGGCCATGTCAATACTAAAGGGATATATGAGAAAAGCCTAATTTAAAAACTACTGATGCGATAAAGCAAATCCCAATCAGAAATCGGCGGAGTAACGTGACAAAGATATAAAAGCTCAAGCGAAATCCCGATTGCGATCTATTAATTAGGGGCACATCTAAAATAAAATGTACATTAAGAAGGTTTGCATGCATTATATTGTATCACCTTTCGGTGATTAGAGATATTTAAAGCAAGTCCTAAAACCCTTCCCTTTGACACTCTTGATCGCCGATTTGCGATTTATCACTGATCACCGATTAATGAAATCTAAAGCACACTTTAAACAATCATTCGGCATATGAGCGACGTGATGTGCATTTATGATGTTATTTACCACGATTGATAGTTTAAACGGCTATTCAATACCGCAATTAAGGATATATCTTTCAAAAGATTGTATCCGTGGTAATCCTTAACTATATTTTATTTACCATATGCCAATCGATGTAATTCTATTCATTGTAATATTGGCTTACAGCAGCACTTTCTCTATATCACGGTTTGCAACTGTTTGTGCAGATTTCTTCCAAAACCAGAAATCCAGAGGAAATGGGGAAGAAATCTAAGAAGTCCGCAACAACAGCTCCTCTAGTCAAATATCTTGGACCAAGCAAGAAACGATTAATCTTAGATATGACATGCCTTGGTCTGGGAAACACTAGCTAGGAGAGCATTTACAATCTAATAGAAGCAGAGGAGCCCGAGGAATTATCAGAGGGAGCCAATTCAACTAAAAAATCTGAAGGAACTCTTAAAGAATTGGCTTGTTCTTATCTTCATAGGATAGCACTGTGATCTAAAATCCTGCCATATACTGACGTAGTAAGATGGGTGGTAGAAAAAATTTCAGTCTTGGACAAAACCTTTTGCACAGCTGATGGAAGGATATTTGGCTTATTTTAGCCTGAGAATCTCATGAAAATGTACCACTTACCTCAACCTGAGAAGTGATACAACAAGGCGTTCTTGGAAGCATTTACAAAGGAAAACAACTCAGAGTCAACCCCGATAAGGAAATGGAGGCATTTTCCAGAAAAGCACAAGCATGAGTCATCGGGTAAGTACTCTATTGACTCATTGGCTTCCCCTTATTGCTATGCTGGGGCTATGATGTGTGGGATGTGGGTAATACATGATTCTGCCAAATTTACCATAGAAATGGTCCCCCTAATGGAAGCTGCAATCAACTGTTATGTGATGGATTGGGCAAATATTTTGTCTGATAAACTAGCCACAACAATTCTACAGTACAGAACAAAT
The DNA here is from genome assembly GCA_000404065.3 of Pinus taeda. Classification (NCBI taxonomy): domain Eukaryota; kingdom Viridiplantae; phylum Streptophyta; class Pinopsida; order Pinales; family Pinaceae; genus Pinus; species Pinus taeda. The sequence goes on along the minus strand of APFE031545020.1, from coordinate 75,142 downwards.
GCACATAAAACTTCCCAGATTATTCCCCCTTTTATTACAGTGCGTATGTTATAGACATTTTTGGGCACTTCAACCCTAATCATAAATGTCCATAAACTGAGGGCTCCTAAGTCCCTAAAAGTGTTGCTTCACTGCCTAAAGAAACAAGTCAATTAAATTACTCATCTCCAGAAGTTATCCATGAAACTGCTCATAAATGAGTCAAACTAGAACCATACGAAAGCTCAGTACAGAGGTGTGATGCATATCACTTACTAGTGTACAAGGTGCGATGCATACTGAATTTCTCCTCGTAGGGTTGAATGGTCGGAATGGACAAATGGAAAGGGACAAAATGTGAGGTGGAAGACAATGGATCCAAAACTTCCCTCTAACACTTGCCTCTCTGTATTCGACAAGGGATGAGTAAGAGATCATCATACTCCAAGTGGAAAGCAGAACTAACAGAGAGGAACACTAATCAAGATCCAAAAAAATGACTCACATTCTAATAATAATCTATATATGGATCCCTATCACAGAGATCCAGAAGGCTGGAATTTTGTATCTTATAGAGAGTGTTGTTGGGTTTTTTGGTGTAAACATTCATAGTGTTAGGGGGGATCTAGCTTGCTTGAGTGAAGAAGGGCCTCCTAGCTGAGGAGAATGTTGGTCAGAACATATGGGTGTAATCCTCTTGCTACTTCTCTTTAAAAAGCTAATCTAGTTTTCTTCATATTCTTGTGTACTTGTTTATATATGCATTTATATGGTTAGCACACATCTGGTCCTGTGTTATTTATGAATATAGATCTTTGTTTCTTCGATAGTAGTATGTTGTTGTGATTCTACAGGTTCTCTTCGAAGCTGGACAGACGAAGAAGAAGCGGTGAAGCTCTATCAAGAAGGAGAGGAAATCAAGCGCAAGACTAAGGTTGGTCTTCTTGATTCTCCTCTTGTCTATTTTCATAAAAGAAAACGAAAGTAGACTTTACTTGTTTGTTTCTAAGATAGCCACCCATCTTAGTGGGAATAGCAGCATCCGAGTGGACACTATTCTCGGTAACAACGTATAGTATGGATACTATTTGCTTTAACTCTGAATATCCAATACTCGGATGGAGATGGACTCCCTAAGACCCGAATCCAATCCATATTTACCACCAGCAGTTATGGAAGGTGCATTACAAGAATCACTTGTATAAAATTTGCAATAGTTTTATTCTCCGTGTATATTATTCTATTTTTAATAAACCTACCCCTAGGATGTCCCCAAAGGTAAAAATTGACTTGACAACAGTAGGTAGTTGGTTCGGGGAAGAGAAATTTACTTATATAAGGCTTTTTGGTAGCCTTACTAAACCCCATGTTCTTCTCCTGTATGTGCCTAATAAATTGTTAGCTCGAGAATTAGCTTATCAAATAATAGTGGAAGGGACATCCAAAACCCTTAAGGATTCAAAGAAACACATGTGGCCAATCTTCCCTTTACAGTGCGACATCTTCACTCTACATGACTACAAGCATGCAGAGAAGGAGACAGAAAAGATGCTAATGCTAACTCTTGCTACAAATCGTAACAGGCCATATGATCCAAGACAGGTTACTTATAATGTCACATCTCAAGCCAAACTTGCTAAGTTTGATCATAAATCTGATGAATTCGATGATCTATTTTCCTCAGCTGAATCATTATTTCAAGTTAAAACATTGGCCAAGATGAGGTATCAAGATGAAGGGCTAGAAACATTTAATAGGCTTGGAGACCATAGGTTGCAAACTTTTCCTTTAGACCTATTAGCCACAACCCCGACAGTCCAGTCAAGTGAAATTGAACAGCAAGCTGTTGATAAAGCTCCTGCAGCAGAAAAAGTTCTTGAGAAAGAAAAAACACCAGAGTAGGAGCAAGAACAAGAAAAGAGCAGTGAGCTTATTGACTCAGACATTCATATTGATCCCAAACTACTTAAAGAATGACAACAGTTTGACTCAATTATCAGCAATACTGAGAGCTTGCAGGGATTTAGCACACTTGAAGTAACAACTAGATAGAAGACAACAACTAATACAGTTCCAACTGAAGGAACTAGCGGCCCACCCATGACTCAAAAAGATGTCGAAATGATTCCAGAGAACCCTTCCGATGAGATTATTCTGCATGTAGAAGAAATACCACCCTTAGATGTCTTCTACAGCCCTAAGCATAGGGCTGTAATAAAGAGACAAAGCAAAATGAGAAAACTTGATCAATGTTCTCTTTTACCTACATATATGGAGATAACTAATGTGGTATGGAGAGAGGAAGTCAACCCTTCCAAATATCTTACTAAACTCTCTCAGTATGCTGAGGCATATACAACAACTACTATGGACAAGGCATCGGAAGTCAACATTTTTCTTAAAGAGAAGGATCAAGCAATTATCTCACTAGAGACACAAGTACATGAAAAACAACAGAGGATAGAGTAGTTAGAGCAGCAGTTAACAACACAGAAGTAGTCAAACGACCAATTAAATGAGCAATTACTCAAAGAGAAACGGAGGATAGATCAACATGCAGTGCAGAAGCAAAAAGAACTATCTCAAGCATTGAACAAGCTGAATACAATGAATGAATAACTGAGAAAATCAAAAGATGAACAGATCGCTCAGCTGTCATTGCAAATAGAAAGGTTCAAAGAATTTCCTCAAGTAAAGGAATTCAAATCAGAAGCTCTCCAAATTACTAAGGCACTATCTACTCAGTTGAGCTTGTTATATAATAATATTTCTCTTGTTCCTCCCTTCTGTGAAATTTCCTCGTCTATGATGGATAAGTCAATTGATGCAAGACAACAATTAGAGCAGGCAGACGAAACACTAACAGAGTTTCTCTCCTGGAAAGAAACCAAGGAAGGACAAGTCACAAATCTCCCCAAATTTTGGAATCACACAAGGAAATCTTTTTCCTTTAATGGCAATCTCAACTGATGAAAGCAGAAAGGGCAACATCGAGATGTAGATCGATGACTGGTAATCTAGTGGAATTGATTAATAATACTCTTTATTTGTCAAATTTAATTTCAGAATGTACTCCAGGAAAACTGCCATCAGTCAAAGCATTAGAGTAGTGATGGAAATAGGAGCTGGAAAAGAGAGAGAGATTGATCGCGGGAATTCAAATTTTAAAGTGGGAAACCTGTTGGTTCTTCCTTGTTAAACCATATAGTCAGAGGACAACGATGAAATGCCTTACCGATGCAATTGATTACATGATTCCTAAAATCACTGGTGCCACATATACTGTCCAGTTGCATTTGCATATGAGTCATTCTTCAGAACTGCAACCAATGCTCACCATATGCCAGCTCAAGGCAAAAGATAATCAGCCGAAACAATGAACCATCTTTACCGATTGCAAGCATGTCTATTTTGGGGAGATTTTCATATATTTGTGATTTGGTTACACCAGATCACATCATTTTTATTTCATAGTTAGTTAGTTTGGATAGTATTTATAGACCCTTTCATGTTTTTAGAAAGGGTCCTAAAATTTTGTATGAAGACTTGAATTGGAAGTTGCACTATTGTGCTTCCAATATATATATATATATATATATATATTATATATATATATATATATAATATATATATTATATATATATAATATATATAATTATATATATATATATATTATGAAACTGGACCTAAATTCTGAGTTTTTAATGAAGATTACTTTTGTCTGATATGCACTACTACTGCCTATAAAAGTATTTCCAAGTTAGAAAGCAAGATCCAAATGCAATTCATGTTGGAGGGGATTCAAACACATATGGTATTATTATCTATGTTTTGCTTCATTATTTTATGTGAACTAGCATTCATTCATTTTGTTATTATTGATGTGTGTATAAGCTCTTACAACAATCTCTTCTACTTATCATTATTGAATGTTCAAGAGTTGTTATTTTTCATCTATATATGCGTCAATGATATATGAAGATCAGTGCAATAATGTTTTAATTATTACTTTGTTCACTATTTGGAAAAAGTAATTATCATATGAATGAATATTTTTGTTTAAAAGTAGAGTCATCTACATGCCTACTTTTCAATAAGAACAATTAAGAATCGCACTAAGACAAAAACTTCCCGAGATAGATTAGTTAATTACGTTATTTCATTTTAGAATAAATATTTCATCATTTTCCATTAGATATAAGTAAATTAAACAATTATCCATCCCATTCATAAATCATTGGGAAACTAGTCCCATTATATCCAGTCGGAGCCACCACACCAAACGGAAAAGGAGCTACCTTTAAGGTCTAGACGGGTGGTTTTCCTCGATGTTGATGCAACGATTTTCGAGGCATCAACAGGGCTATATATATATATATATATATATATCTGTTAGCGAGGTGGCGTGTCTAGTGGGACCCACCTGAGAGGAATAAGGGTGCTATATCTAAAGGCATCAGGTTGACACAGAGAGTGGAGGTCATTGCATTCGGCAAAGCCTGATATGTTATTGTTTATTGCATACACATGAAAATTATAATTATGCATAAAATGGTGAAAAGTAAAATAAAACTCACAAACCAAAATTTTACATAAGATATAACCTTGGAAACCCTTTCAGGATAAAACCTAACTTGAAGATGAGGCTACTCTGCTCTCTTTATTTGAATATAAAATGACTACAAGTACAAAGAATAAGGCCTATGGTCCGTGGGCTACTATAATGTACACATCCTCTCTTTGTTATTTGTCCCTAACCCTCTCAGCTACTCTACATGTATATGGAACAAGATACACTCGAAAAGAATGGAACCTCTTTTCCTCCTATTGGCCTGATTATAACATCGCCCAATAGCCTACTAGTGATTATATTTGATGACTCCTCTCCTAATTAGAGTTACAAAATCAGATATTCTAGAGTATTATCCATAATTATCACAAAGTTATCCCTTTTTCCATGAATAATGGGGGTTGACATCGAATCCTCTCGAATTATGGTGGTCAAAACAAGAAGATTAACTTCTGAGTGACATAACTTTTGCATACATACTCCAATTAAGGTAATTATTGCGTTGTTGGAAATTTATTTGTTTGTATAATAGGAAAAAAGGGTTTAGTTCTAGAGTGGTAAATTTTATCCCTAAAAACACATTGTTTAATTCCTCAAAATGCTCTTAGAAAGTTTTGAGACCTGAATTTTCCAAGCCAAGTCTCGCTAGTAAAATTGGTCCATTGAGTTGAATCCTCCACTTTTTCCACTTTGAAAGCATCGACATGGATTACAAAAAATATAATAATTCAATATGGATCACCCTATGACATACATTGATCACCATGAGTTATGTTATGACAAATGTGTTGTGTTATTTAGAGATAGCTAGAGGGATGCCTTGGTTGTAAGACTCCATAATTCTTGAGACTCTTCCTATATGAGGAATCCTTACTAAGGAATGGATCACTTAAGTGAATGGGGGGGCAGAGAAGGGGATTCTTGAACTTGGAAGGTGTGTGAATGCAAGGAAGGGGAGACTTGAATAAATTGGTTTTCAAATATTCATGTACACACTTATTAGGATCATAAATGTATTGGGTGTGTCCAAGAAAATAATGAGCTAAACATGTTCCTTGTGGAAGCCTTGTGAAGCAATGTACAACCATGTAGGAATGTGATGGAATGCTAGGAGGTCTAGAGGTAACTATTCCATGAAAAATAAATGACATTGCTCGAAGTGGAAACTAATGACAGATAAAATGTTGCTGATTTGAAAATGGCATATCCCTTCTTTTGCATAGAATGGTTCTATAGATAGTATAACTGACCACAATGTTCCTTAACTGGGGAAGAGATTATGACACCCATTCCATTAACCCAAATTCTATAATGTAATTGATAACATATAATTTTGTGGTTCCAACATTATTGTTATGATGTCAAACTATATTATATGATGTAATGTTTATTTTTATTAATAAAAATGCTAGAGCTAAAAAATGGGACATCCAATATAATATGATGCCTTGGGGAGGGGAAAAAATTGACTTAGGAAGAAACATATCTTGGGTGAGTATTTCCCTTTGATTTTATGGTTATTCTTCCCAACAAGGTTAAAGGTTCAGAAGATGAAGGGTCAAGATGAAGTGGTTCTTCTTCTTAGTTCTTAAGCTTATATTTTTTCTCTCTTCTATTAATTTCTCATACATATCTCTCTATAAATTAGAAAATTTGAATTGGAAAAAAGACTGGTGAAAAAACCTAAAGAGGTTCAAGCCTTATGACTGACTAAGAGTTGCGAGTGATAGCTTATGTGACATGAAATGAATGTCTTGCCATGCAATCTCTTTGGATTAGATTTCTCTAAGGACTAGGAATGGTCCTGGTTGTATGTGGCACATAGAGAACTAGAGAGGGGAGGTCCAAGGGATTGCAAAAATTAGAGAAGTACTCCCTTGATTTGTGCATACATGAATGGTATTTTTGTGAATGTGAGCATGGTCAAAGATGGAAAGGCTAACCACTAAGTTTTCCTGTGTGTGTGAAGAAAAGTGGTCTTCACTTTTGGTGTTAAAATATTGTTTGAATTTGAGTGTTTGAAATAACTTGAGTTAGGTTCTCCTCAAGGAATTAAGATATGGCATGGGGGTGACCAATTGTGAGAAAAATTGCAACACAATTGAGCTTATGGTGGGGTGGAACATGGCTCACCCTTCTTCTGTTTCTAGTATTTTTTCTAGTTGTAATAGATAAATATGTATTTATTTGTTAATGATATTTCTAGCATAGATGGTTTAGTGACATGCATGAATATTTGTTTTGTTATATCATTTAATTTATTGATCTTGGCATTGGCTATGATAGTAAAGTTTGAAATTAGATAAGTGCAATGGATTTGAATTCACATGGATGTGGAATTTAAATGAATTGGGATGCATGGGAAATGCATAATAGTTTTGGTAATTGCATGCTACATTTTCTTTAATTTCCTCTACAATCTATAAGTGCCAAAATTTTTCCTGGTTTTAAATATGTTGAGTAAGAGTTTTGGGGTAATTATTGGAGTTTAAAGGTCCAAGTTAAAATGTGATTTATGGGTAAATAGGTCATTTTAAAATTATCACAATATTTGTTTTCAAAATGTTTCAAAGGCTGAAACTTGGGCTATATTGAGGGGGTTAGACATATGGTTCAATTTTCAGATCTTAGTTCGCTATATTTTAGTAAATATGATGAGAGGAAGTTGGGCTTCCCAAATGAGTATTTAAATAGGTCATGTTGGAATTTATGCTATCATGTTTCTTTTTGGAGGTTCTAGATGTTGAAACTTAGACCATAGTGAGGGTAAATCATATTGATAATCTAGTACAACTTTTAGATATTGGGATATGATATTTTAGGTGATATGATCAGAGGAAGTTGAGCTTCCTAGATGCTCCTAAAATCATGCATCAAATAGGTCATTTTGGTACTTATGCTATAACTTTTGTTCTGGGAGGTTCCAAAATATGAAACTTGGATCATAGTGAGGGGAAACGATACTGTCATCTAGTACAACTTTTAGATCTTGGTTATGATATTTTAGGAGATATGATCAGAGGAAGTTGAGCTTCTTGGATGCTCCTAAAATCATGCATCGAATAGATCATGTTGGAATTTCTATTATAACTTTTCATCTGGGATTTTCCAAAGGTTGAAACTTGGATCATAGTAAGGGAAATCCCATTGATCATCTCGTTCATTTTTTAGCATTCAAAATACTATAATTTAGGAGTTATTTCTTGGGGAATTTGCTATATTATTTTGCACGTAACGTGTTTGAATAAATTCATAAATGGTTTAATGATTCATTGCATACAAATTATTTGATGAAATGCACCAATGGAAATGTTGTTTTGTAGATGGGGGTAGTATTGTTGCTGGTTTGCATTTTTGTATGATAGTACTGCTATAGTTGATCTATGCCTATTTGTATGCAAATAATTTGCAAAATTGTGTTAAAGGTGTTTTATTACAATTGGCTACAAAATATTTGATAAAATACCTCAAAAATAGAAATCAAATGTTGCATGATTGAGTGGTATATTTCAACTTGTATGTACGTTACAAGTGGAATTAGAGAAACATTTCTTATATGATTTCATACAAAATGTATATATATATATATAGATAATATATATCTAAACTATTTAATTGGTTTTATACAAAGTATTTGAAGAAAGGTGAAAGGTTTACATGTAATGTGTTTGACAAAATATATGAGAGATTAAAATCAAGTTTTTGCAAGTATGGTTAGGAGAAATTTAGTAGAGGCAAGTGAAAAATTGATATCAAAGATGACTTTTAAGATCATTAAAAAATACCATGTATCCTTAATCAAGCATTAAGGCATCCAATACGTTACACATTCACCCTTTGGGGCAATGAAACCTTGCAACATGATTTTCAACCTGTGGTAGTTGTGACAGTCTTAGATTGAAGGACTAGATCTTGCTTTATTCAATGTTTAATATTATGAGCTTTACCCTTGCATTATACTTGAATTTCATTTTCATTTTTAGTTATCTATGCTTTAAGTTATAGTTTTTTTACATCAACATTACTACTTGGAGGCAGAGAAATGATAATATGGCAGGTAAGGAATTGCACATTCACTTTACTAAGTTTCTGCAAGACCTTGTCATGTTGGTAAATAAGATCTAGAAAAATTTAAAGTAAAATTATTGAAGGCTAGGTAAATAATTTTTATGTATGAATAAACCTTGGGATAACAAAATAGAATTTTTGATAAACATATTTCAATCATTTCCATTTGTGGTGAAGTAAGAACCACTCCATTATTAATCTATTGGTAGGTAGGTATATAGAAAATTGAATATATCTAAATGAGGAAGCAAATAAAGGATATGAGCTTTTGAAAGAAAAACCAAATATTTCAAGGTAAGTCATTAAGTCACTACTAAATATTGACAGAATTTTTGATGGTCCCTTTTTGTTCTTGCGACACTATTTTGTAGCTATAATGAAAAAAAGAGATTTCATGAAACATCATTTCCTATGAAATCATACTTTCAACCCCTACTTGTTCATCGAAATTTCTACGAAAGATGTCGTCAAAGCACTAACACCTGTTCGTCGCAAACAATTGTCAAAATTTCCTATGGTTGTGATGTTGCTGCCCTTGGAGGTGGTGTCTCTAGACTGACAAGAATAAAATTGTTTTAACAGATATTGCCATGAACCCACCATGGTTGCGACATTGTTTTTGTCATAAGTAGTGTCTGCAGACTGATGAGCCCAACAATTTTTTAAAAGATGTTACGATAAACCCACCATGGTTAATGTTGGTGCTATCGCAAGATTTATAAACTCACATTTTTTTTTAAATATATTATGATGAATCGCGATGGTTGTGATGTGGTTGCCATCAGAAGTGGTGTCACAAGATCGAAAATCTCACAAATATTTTTAAAGTATTTTGTGACAAACCTACCAAGGTTGCAACATTATTTCCATTGAAAGTGGCATTGAAAGGCTAACACAATTTCCAATTAAAAAAAAAATGCAATGAACCCACCATAGTTTTCTAAGAAACTATATAAAAGTGGACCATAGTTGACTGAAATTTAAAATTAGAAAGTGTGCAAGTTGAGACCAAATCGCGGCCTATTAGAACAATCTAGCGAAATGCACATTTTGATGACATGTTAACATGGCCAAGATTTAAACGAGGAGAACCTGTTGCAGAGTAGTATGGTGGAAACCACTAATATGAAGATATACGGTTATCATTTAATATGATGGGTACCCCTGCATTTCCAGAAACCAGGAGAAGCACCCATCATAAGAAATAATTGGTTTAAAAAAGCCACCCGTTGAAAGAATAATGACAATCAGCGAGTCAAGTGAGTGAGGGTCATGCCAACCATTACCTGCTGAGATGTTAGTCCATGTCACCCTTGTAATTTCATCAAACTATTTTATTTTTCCCACATCCCACCAAAGTTAAAATGGGTTTTCCTGGTCTTACCTTGTTCATTCTATGGTATGCAAAGTTGTAGCAATTGATGTCCCTGTTACTACTAGTTCCACATAATTCTATATGCACTAGGTAACTCACATTTTCCCATTTCTTGGCTCTACTATTTATTTAAGCTATAAGTATGAAGAAAACCTAGAAGGTTACGCAAAATATTGTAACCACTTCACCATTTGGTCCCATTCCCTTAATGGACCAAGAATCTGAAATTTATGACCCTCGTTATCCGTTAGACCTTTTGGAAATTCGATAATATGCCCTTAATCATTCTAAAGAATCTAATGACCTCCTCCACTTTGTTCAATCGAGTATTTAATATGACATTGTGCCAAATGTCTATGATTTCTTAGAGTTTGTAAGTTGGATTATTTCTTCTCTTGTTCCTTAAAGAAATTTCATTATTTCCTCTTCAGGTGAAAAAATGCTAAAGTTATGCCAGAGTTAATATAAGAGGCATTTAAGTTTCCTACAGTTCAAAAACATAAAATTTTCTTTGATGATATTTTAGCCTTTATTTACAAATCCCTTTCTAATGTTGATAGAGATAAATTTTTGGTATTGATTTTACCATTAAACTCTTAGATTCCTCCATCTGTTGCTACCTACCCCATAACTCTATTTTTCGAGACTGCACAACAAATCCTAGAAGTGATTTCTTTCCTTCTTGGGGAGGATGATATGGGATAATCATTGAAAAAGAATTAGGATTCTTAAGCCTAATGGTAAGTCCTGATGTTGTTTAAAAATTCCATCTTACGTAGCTAATTCCACTAATATACAATTTTAGAATTTTCATATAACTAGATATTTTGGATATCTGCCTGTTTTGGTCCATTTGTTTCTATATGTACATGTAGACAAATTTAACCATTTAAGCCTAAACACGATGGATTTAAACAATCAAATGAGGCCAGTGGTTGAATGGAACAATGTCATCAAATGTAAAGAGAATAATGAGGGATTGTCTCAATATTTTTCATCTTTCATGGGCATTGTATATTCTGTTTTGAACAATTAACAACCTCCAAGGATTTTCCAGAGGCAAAAGAACTTCTGCAACTCAATACTGATTTGAGAGTGGGAGATTGGTATGCATTTGAGGACTACTTAGAAATAAGAATATATGGAGATGAGGTACAACCATATCACCTGCCAACATTCTTTCCCATGAGACTCTTTTCTATGGAATTTATAAGACAAATTCTAAATGCATCCCAAATTCATTTTCTTCCTAGATGCAAAGGATCATATTTTTAAATTTGAGAGGATTATAGGACCTTTCATTGTAAATAATAGGTAAGCTCTTATATAGACGAAATATATGTTGAAAAAATTTAATTTTGACAAAGGGGAAAGATGGAAATATGATACACATCACATAATTTTTGATAAAAGAGTTGAGATTGGTTTAACCCCTTATTCACATGATAGCAAACCAGAGCTAGAAAAGCTTCCAAATCAAGAAACTTGGTCAAATGAAAAAGTACAAAAAAAAATAGATATAGAAACCCCATTTGTAAGAGAGAAATATTTGAAGAGGAATGCTCTTGAGCAAATAGACATTGAAATGGAATATTTACAACTAGGAACGAAAGCTAAGTTCAAGGAAAAGAAGAGGAAGATTTTCAAGTCAAGTTGAATGAAGTGCCCTCTAAATAGTCTAGTTTCCAAATGCAATTGAATAATCTAGAGTACACAAATTCTTCATCTATTTCTATTGATATTGCATTACTTTCAACTATCAAGACTTGATCTCAAGTTTATGCTTTGGAAAAAACTACCAAAAAATTAAAGAAAGAAGTCACAAGGTGAAAAGTGATAAGGAAACCTAACTATTAGTAGTATCAACCTCAGTTTCTTTCTGCCCTAGATTTAGAAAGGAACTAGTTAAAGATCTCTCTCGTGCATCCCGCTACTCAATATTTCCCTGCAGGACTAATTTTAAAATGATGAATTTATGTATAAATGTAAGTGATCTACCATTTCTTGACAAAATAATTTTTCATAAACAAGACGGGAAAATTCTCTATAGTGATTTGGGAAAGAGTTATTTAATAGTATCTAAAGAGGAGAAGCTCCTTGAAAAGGTTTCTAATTAGTTAAGATGAGAAAGAAAATTCAAGAGCTAAACAAATACAAGATTAAGAATATAAGAAACTAACATCAAGTTGGGAGTAGATCCATAAGAGAAAGAAGAAATAAAAGTGATACTAAAAAATACTGAATTGAAATGTAGTCCTCAAGGAAGAAATTGAAGATTCTTGGGTCTGAGCATACCCAAACAACTGAACTTGCACAATTTGAAAAGGAAAAAGTGAAATTACTAGAATAATTGATTAATAGAAACAAATAAATTATTATTTTGCAGGAGAAAATTCAGAGTTTAGAACAATTAGCTAAAGATCATGTATGTACGATAGTTGTTCCAACTAATTCAAATTCCCAAGATGCTTTAGAAAAGCTAAAAAAGTAATGGAATATCTAAGAATTTCATAGGTGGAGTTAAAAATGATCCAATGTACTCTGTCCTAGACACAAAATCAGTTGATCATTAAAGAAAGAGCTTTGAAAATGGAAAATGAAAGAAATGATAGTTTAGTTCAAGAAAACGAAGTTGCTCAAGTGGAAATAAAAGCTCTGAAATCAAAGCTAAAGGGTAACATTTCTATGTTTGAAACAAAAAGAATTGTGTGGGATGAAATTATCTAGGAAATTCATCAGTTTTGGAATACATTCAAATAGTTTCTAAGCATAAATCCTTATTGAAGAAGTCTAACCCAATTATCAAAAGAATCAAGTGAGAAAAAGAAAATATGTGTCAAAGGCCATGAAAATAATTGAATACTTGAATGATATGCGTCCAAAATATATCAACATCCTAGGAGTGACAGATAGAACCATAGTTATGATGGAAATCAAGAAAGTAATAATGAAGTTCTTTCTAGAATTCAAGATTCAAATTCACAGAAGGAGGTCTAGAAGGTAGTCTCAATTTTTAAAAGCAAGTTTGATCAAAGGTTGAGGTCTAGTTTAACCAGTTGCTGGAACTAGCAAGGAGAATTAATTTCCTAGGAAGATTACGAAAACAAATTAGTAAAGATCAAAGGAAAAGCATACAGGACACATTAAAAGTCAGCGAGTCTATAGGTGCAAACCATTGTCAATTATTTACAACCATACTTTCAACTCCTTCGGTTGATGAAGACATTGTTCATAACAAAACCCAACTATACAAAGTATTCTAGTTTGGAAATAACATGTCAGGAGCTAATTGGGTGTGAACTTCCAGATAATGAAATTTGGGAAAAGTGTGAAAAGACGATCACTTCCTCATGATCGCGATAATATAACCTAGAACCAACACTAAAGATTTTCACCAAATTATATTTTATTTTTATAGTTTAAAAGTTGTATAATTTCTCATATATGGGAAAAGTCTTATATTTAAATTTTTATAAAATAATCGCTAAACAAAAGATAGTTGAGTTAATTATAAATTTTGACAGTTATGTTCCACAACTGAAGCCTCTTTGATGTATTATTTAATGAAAAAGAACAGTGGAGAGGGCGTTCCGAGTTTTGAAATTTTGACTTATGTAATGGTTATGCTTCCTTGAAGATAATAAAAATTACCAGTTTAATTCCAATTTGTTGGTGGATTACAGTATGTGTTTCTTTTCTCATGTGATTTTAATCCTTATTTTCTTCTTATGAAGATATTGTATGATTGTGGCAGGTTTTCTTGAATAAGACACATATTTACTTAAGTTTCTTTAGAATTTGTAGAAAATACTTGTGGTTTCCATTCGCAGAAGCCTTAAAGGGCTCTCCATTACTTCAGTGTTCCATTTTGTGCTTCTAACTTTCATATTTTCTTTCCTAGGGTTTTTAAGTTATATTCTTAAAAGCCCAAGTTATAAACCCTAATTCCTTCAAATTCTTCTTTTCAATAACATATTTCAAAATATGTAATCACTAATAAGAGGTCAATCTATGTATTAAACTCTATCTCCATGATTAACTTTTAATTACACACAAGGGTATATTGTCTCTGGATAACATTTTAACAATATTTTTAACAATATTTAAAACTTTGGAGAATGTCCTGGACATTGGTTCTTTTTCAACTAAGAACTATCTCCAGGGTCCAAAATTATGGATAAAAGACAACATGTGGCTATGTTTGTCTTAAGAATGGATGTGCAACATGTTACATGAATTCTGGTTTTCAACAACTCTTCATGCAACTTGAAATTTGAAAGGTTGTTAGCATAATACCTGAGAAGATCTGCATAACCATTTCAACAAGAGTATACTTTACATATTTTCATCAGATTAAACATTGTCTTAAATACAAACACAATGTAGAGTCGTATGTTTCCATTATAAATTTTCTAATATCTAAGCAACTTTGAGGCACAACAAAGAAATTGAGGATTACTATGTTAAATGTCTGCGAGAAAGAGGATGATATTGGGAAGGTAATGGATACACTCAATCAAATCCATAGGAAGAATTTTAAATTGAATTGTGAAGGGTATCATACTTTATTGAAGGTTTTGCAAAAGTTGAACATGGCCATATCTACTTTGAAAGTGATTTCTAAGATGTTAGTGAATGAAATTTAGACCAAGTGTTTTTTACCTATTGTATGATGTTGCACATGCTTAGGAAATATGGTAAATTGGAGGAGGCTTAGAGTCATGACATCTAAGGACAAGAATATGGCATACTTGTTTAGGCTATTGGTGGAGGACTAACTTGGCATTGAAGGAATTAGTTGTCATGCTTATATTGGTCAGTTTGAGTTGGAATTGGATTCTCTTGTTGAGAAAAGATTCTATAAGGAAAGGAATGTTGGGTTTTCCCCTTGTGGGTTTTTCCCTAGACTGTGGCCTAATTTCTTGTGTATCTTGTCTCTGATTTATTGTGCACTTTGATCTCTATATGAATGGATAAATTGTTAATGTATAATTTCTTGATGACTTAACAAAACGAAATGAATATTAAGATAAAAATATACACATATTAGTAAACTTGTGCAAGAAAAGAAATATTAAAAAAATCTAAAACATATGAATAACAATATAAGAACCACACTTTATACAAAATATTTTGATATATTTTATGAAATGTAAAAGGTAGGGTGCATACTTGACAGGGAATGGCTACTCAAGAGGAGAAATTTGTCCACTTTATTTCTACCTATGTTACAATATTGGATGACAACTTTCTAGAATAAGAATACCTGCTATAAAACACCCCCACCATAACCCTAGTGAAAAGTATTCACTTACTAATCCAATCTCCATTGTACAGTTAGAGAGATGGTATACTTGATAATTTTTGTATTTAAATATTGAATTAGGTGTCACCATATCATTTGTCTCAGTGAAATGTTTAAGGTGATGTCAACATTCACCCCAATCCGACCTGTGGATCAAAAGTTATATCCATTATAATTTTTAGTGAATCTGATGATGCAATGTCATTAGCTTCGCCACGTGGCACCCACATGACCATCCTAACTAATCAACCAGTGCCACTTGGCATAGGCATTGGGTTCTATCATTCCTCATGCTTTTCTTTAAGACACTAATATATAATATATATATATAAGAATATCAGAGAAGAGAGAGAAGAGGGGGGTGATTAATTAGCAGAATGGTCATGTGGGTGCCATGTAGAGAGAGAGGACTGGGTGATTAGTTAGGATGGTCATGTGGGTGCCACGTAGAGAGAGAGGACTTGGTGATTAGTTAGGATGGTCATGTGGGTGCCAGAGAGAGAGAGAGAGAGAGAGAGAGAGAGAGAGAGAGAGAGAGAGAGAGAGAGAGAGAGCTAGCTAACAACGTTAACTTCTAGCGATTTTCCTGCCTCCTTAGCTTGTTACCCCATCTTCTTTCCCTTTTGCACTCTCACAAAAAGCTTTAGGGTTGACCCTATGGGCTGACCTATCTGCATGTCAATTGGCATAATTTTTTTCAATGAAACCATTTTCCATCTGCCAACCCTAGTACCTCATCATGCTACACTTATGAATTAATCTGGGGTTAATACCTTAGTTTTTCGTTCCTCATGGGACAACTTCCCCGAATTGCAGTTGCCTTGCCATTATACCAAGGATGCTCGCTAGCTCCATGGTGCCCCGACATTACACTCTATGGTATTTTTACCTCATACCTTTTGTTTACAACTTTGGGATGGAGTCCAAAGGCCTTTCATCCAAGCCCCTCTTCCTAATGCCTTGATGTGTACCCCATCTCATCGAACTTATCCACAATAGTAACTTGCCATGTATACCCAGTTCTTTTATCCCCGACTTTCCTTTTGAAGGAGCTTTGTTGTAACTCTGGGGTAATACAAATAGGCTAAATTGATGACTTACTGCCACTCCTCCCATTTGACAGTATACAATCCACGGTACTTCCACCAATACGATTGTAATAAGCTATAATGGAAACACCCACTTGACAAATTCCACGTCAAAACATGGTCAAACCATATGGATAATATCTAAAAGAATGAAACTATAAGGCTGGGTCTTTGTGCCTGTGTTATTAGAGAAGCCATCCATAAAAATACTTGTCCATAATCCAACTAAGGGTGTTCTACTCATAACTTGGGCCACAACCAAAATTCTCGATCTTGAATATGGTGGTTTTCGTAAGGGATTTCTCACAATCTGCGTTATGTGCCATTCACGAAAGGACTCAATCATGACTTCACTATGATGGTTCTACAAATATATGGGATTAAACTAGAGTCCAACCATTGTCACAAAAGGTTTTAAGAGCACACTCTACTAGTATCGTCCTAAGCTTACAACTAGGGTTCCCTTTTTGGGCTCAAGGTGAATGTAATAAAGGTTACTGAACATGGATTTGTCCATTTAGAATCTCAGAGATTTGTGGTCTCTCAAGTCCTCTGTATCATATGAGGAATAGATTGATCTCAATCCATATCGTTAAAGGCCTATATTAAAGAAAAATTAGACACAATAAGCATTTAAGAGCACCCAGAAGCATATGGTGCAAAAAAAGGGCCACAAGGAAGTCAAGCTTCCTCAAAGAAGCAAGAAATTCCCCTTTTAAGTCTGATAACAAGTATAAACCATATATGTAGGAACATTATTTATAATACTATAAGCCTACAAACATAACCTTTTTATGTACGAGAATTCCAGGTATGGGTTGCACAGATGGTCATCAGATATCCTTTACCATAGGCTTGGTGAGTTCTGAAAGGCCTCCAATGCTCCTGCCACACACCATAGTGCAACACAGGGCATATTACCACCACACAAGTATTTATATACACATATATAAGTGTTACCTGCATGAAGGAAAAAGATGCTTCACTTATGAAGGGTTTCCATCCAAATGGCTATTAGTAGGGACGAATATATGATTTCCCATAAGTAGGGTACCAATCAAGTTGAGCACCTAGACTATAACCAACCATTCAAGAAAGTCTCACCATGATATTCTATCATTGAGACAACATACATACTATGGATCCTATCCTTAAGAGATTCAACATCAATGCATCCATAACATAGATGCCACCTTGCCGAGAGAATAGAGGAACAAAATCAAGTCAACCAAACTCATGAGGTCATTCCTCACACAACGCAACATATGGATTGAGTCCTTGATCTAATAGATACGTATACCCAACTCCAGGGTATGCATCATCGAAGTCTTGAAGAAGATCCTCATATTAAATAATGTGTCAACACGAATAACAAAGGAGGAAGTCCTCAACATCACCACATTGCAATCATAAACAATGATAAGGGAAGTTGTAATGAAAGTATTCACCATACTGCAATAAGGAAAGGTCCCCATGTTTCATATTATTGTGACATAACACACATTGTTACATGTTGTCTCAATGCCTTTAAAGAATAACACAATATATTAACCAATCTTATAAATATTATTCATGGAGTCATGTCTCTTGCATTATTAACACCATTTCCAAACCAAAAATGTAACATACATTCATTTTCATGAGAAATTGTACAAGGAACACTTATCTTGTAAATATTTGGAAACTAAATATGGCTCTATGACTCTCCACCCAACAATAGATAGTTGTAACCAATTTTCACTTGTAACTATCACCCTCTAGCCAGATTCTAGAGACTAGGGGGTCCTCCACTTAAGGGATGAAACAAAACCTATAGTTTCTCCAGGGACTCCAAAGATCTCTCCACCTCCACCCTCTGACTGAGTTGCAAGTAACAATTCACAGGGAATCAAGAGACTCACTATCTCCACCCTACAAAACTTAACACTGTGGTTCCACCAAACTTGGGGAATCCATAACCACAACAAATTATACTTACAACAAGAGATCCATCTACAAATATTCTAAGAATTTTTATAGCAATAATTCCTCCAACCCATCCCTTCATGATTTTCGAAGAATCACCATCCCCACCCTCTAGACACTCGGTACCGAGAGGAAATTTCTTCCCCACCTAGAAGTAATTTCTTTTGATCTCTTTCCAATCAAAAGTTGTCTCTTCATCCTCTATCTTCTCTCTGCATGCTTTCTATTCATAAACTGCTTGAGTCTCCTCCTCTAAACTGCTCGAATACAATATTATTCCTTTCAATAGTTCTAGAACCTCCTCTTTTTTTCATACCAAGTTTGGTGTTCTTATTTTTGTTCGACTCCACTCTCCCACAACTCCCAATTATCTCTCTCTCTCTCTCTCTCTCTCTCTCTCTCTCTGTAACCTTCTGAAAATGACACTACCAAGAAATCTTTTCAACCAGTGACAAGCGACCCATGAATTCCTATTTGTTACTTATTTGTTACATCCAACCATTGGTCTATTCCTCCCATGGGCTTTGGTCTTCCCCATTTAGCAATGCTTCCATCCCTGCATTTATTTTTGGGTCCTTTTCTTTCTTTCATTTTCTTCAAGAGAGCATGGTCCTATGTACCCTCCTTACAGTTCCATTAAATTCAATATCTAGTCCATCAAGGCATACAACAACCGACCTTCAATGATTGTCCCCACAATTCAAATTTTTTTTTTGTCTTTAAGGAAATTTATACCATCCCAGGAAAGAAACCTCCCCATCCTTTGGAATCTGTGTCCCATTATTCATCCTATTTTATAAAAATATTTATATTTCATACATGAGTGCAAACAATTGGGGTTGTCACACCTACAATGTGCATAAAATGTGTCAAAGGTAGATAAAGAATAAGAAAAATAATAAAATAAATTAAGAAACATTTTTATGAATAAATAAAAATTAGATAAGACTAAAGCGCATGAATACCTAAATGAGATCCTCTTGGTTTCAATAATAATTTATTAGATTATTCTAATTTGGAGAAAAAAATTCATCAATTTGATAGAGCAACAATGAAGTCAACATTTGACTTAATTGTTCATCTATTGTGCTGTACCTTAAGAAACCAATTTCTTGGCTGTAGAGAAATTGTGCTTAAGAAATTAATAAATAGTATTTACTATCACTTATGTTTGTTGTGTTCTCAAATGAAGGACTTGGTAAACTTGGTCTTTTAACCCTTAATACAAGTATGATCAGAACATCTCAGAATGCAATTTGTTGCTAGATATAAATGGTGAGTGAAGAAAGCTTGAAGGAGAGCAAGATCCAGGTATGAAGATAAGGTATAAATGTTTGTGTTTAGAATGGTATAAGCATATAATTCATTATTTATGCTTTCTTTCTTGTCCCAAATCCTTAGATAGAACAAATTATAGGGCACTAAATATCAAGGCACAACCATATGTGATTGTGGAAGGCAGATTGTACTGGAAGGATCCTGCTGGAATTTTATTGCTATGTTTAACAGAGGATGAATTTACAGAAACAATCAAAGATTATCATGAGGAGTTTTGTGGAGGACATTACTGTTGGAAAGTAATTGCACATAAGATCCTTCAGGCAATATTTTATTGGCCTACTTTATTTGGTGATACATATAAGTTTATTAGAAGTTTTCAGAAGTGTTAGCTTTTTGCTGAGAAAAAGGGATTAGCCCCTTTACCTTTGATTCCACTTTTCATAGAGGAGCCATTTAGACAATGGGAATTGGACTTGGTTGGAGAAATCAATCCACCTTCAAGTAGACAACATAGGTGGGTTCTCACAACAACTAATTACTTCACTAAATGGGTAGAGGCAATTCCTGCTAAGAGAGCAAATGATCAAATAGTAATGAAGTTCCTGGAGGAGAACATTTTCAGCAGATTTGGATTTCCCATGAAAATTATAACAGACAATTTTAATTCAAGTAAGTTCATTGCTTTTTGTCACAATTATAATGTTATTTTGTCCCATGCAACAACTTACCATCCGTAGGGAAATGGATTAGTTTAATCTACTAACAAAACTTTGATGAAGATCCTTAAGAAAACCATTGCAGAAAATCAAAGAGACTGGGATTCTAAGTTAAAGCTTGCTCTATGGGCTACTAGAGTAACTACAAGAAGATCTATAGGGAAGTCACCTTTTGAATAGTATATGGGACTCAAGAACTGTTTCCAAGTCAACTTGTGAAGCCGATGATTGCAATGATTCAGGAGGCGAAAGAAGAACCAAATGCTTTGATAATAAGAATGAATAAAGTGGTGGAGCTAAGCAAGAACAGGGACAAGGTAAGAGACAACTTGATTATGCATCAATCCAAGATGAAAAGTATTTTTGACAGAAAAGTCAAGGAAATTGACTTTAAAGTTGCAGATTTAGTTTTAAGATTAGATACCAGGAGGGAAGATAAGGGTAAGCATGGAAAGTTTGATCCTCTCTGGTATGGCCCTTTTAGAATTTCTGAAGTAAGATCCAATAATACCTTCATTCTTGAGAATCTTGATGGTGAAAATCTACAACTACTTGTCAATGGGAAATACTTAAAGCATTACTTCCAGTTTTGAAGAATAAGCATCATTTCATTGTAAATACCAGAGTGAAATTAGTGTACAAATGCCATAGCATTTTAATTTATGCAAGGAAATATATGACTCCATGCTCGAGGTGAAGGCACTAATCTGCGGTTCTTAATGCTTCTGTGGCAAAAGCACTATCCCCAGGTGGAGCCAGATGTTTTAACATGCATTTTTGTTTCTTGTAGTATTCATTTTTCATACAAGAAGTTGAAATATTTCAAAAATAGATAAAAGCAAAAGGAAGGAGTAATAATGGTATATCAGGTATGTTTTCTTTGTAAAGGAACAAATAAAAATAAAAGAATCGACCCTGGTATAGCCAAGGATTAAGCCAATTGTTATATGAATGATATATATATATATATATATATATATATATATATATATATCACAAAGCATATTGTGTATCAGAATCGCAAAAGAAACAAGTTATAAGTGTCAAAGATCTAGACCCAATCTATATATATATATATATATATTATATTTTAAAAGACCGGTGGGTCCGTAAAGCTCCGAATGCATATGTATTCGTTCATTCACCGATTGTCGATAGCGATTTGCAATGATGGACCTGAAAAATTATATATTTCATTTTATAATTTTGGTGGGTCTGCAAGGCATACGAAAAGGCAGAATTTCGGGCAGATGCAAAGTGGTAAGTGGTTTTAAGTGGAGATCACCTGATTCCACTTATTGTTCGATACATAGCAGCCAGGTAGAGAGAGAAAACCACTCATTTCGAGCGGGTATTATCCGTGCTTATGTCCCACCCAAAATCATTGTAGACTGTCAAATCCACTAAGCGCAGATCTACGGTGGGGATCTATCAGGTAAGTTGTGTTGTTTGGAGAAAACACCAACCGTTGATTTGGTGGTAGAAGATCAATGGCAGGGTTTTAAATATCGCATCGCAAACATTATATTGGTGGAAAAGGCATGTTTTATGGCATATTTCTATTATAAAATCTATATAATATAAATAGTACAAATATGAAGGATTTATGCATATGCGGCTTAAGGGTGAGCAAAGTTAAGTTTTATGGTATATCATTTGAAAGGGTCGTTTGCGATTTGCAGTGGAAGTCAATGGAATGCTGAATGGGTGGATTTGACAGATTTATAAAGTAATATTAACTCTTTTTGAGTTCCGTATTAAGCAAAGGTTCACATTAATTTTGTTGTGTAAAGTGGAAAATTAGGGTTAGAGCCGAATCCAAAGAGGAAGACAAACGGGTATGTTTTCTTTGTATTTTGGCCAATCAAAATGCCCAATACATATGTAAGCCTAGGATTACACAAGCTAAACACATTTCATTATGTATAAAACGAATTAAACATCATTAGGGCATTTAAAGAGGAATTTGGCAGCGAATTAACAAAGTAAGCTAGTAGTTATCGTCCTCTTTTGAATTCAATTATGTTCTTATTATTTCATGTTCTTTGAGGTATCTTTTACCCTCTGTAAAATTCTGTAATAGTTTTTACTTCATATAGTTAGAGAAGCAATTAAATAATTTGGGTAGTTTCAGAAACCAACAACTGTTCCACAATGTATAAAAAGATGAAAATTTACAAAGAAAGGGTTCGAATTTTGGAGAATTCGAAGACTAGGCCATTGTATTCCTGATATCATTGTTGATTCATGAAAGAATCAAAAGTTTCCATGAGTTGTTGGGTATAATTTTGTAACCTTCTCTGTCATGTGTCATGTTATGTTTTCTTCATTCAAGCATAGTAATGAAGCTACAGGTCCTTATTTTCTTATGTAGATAAAGTTAAAGTTCCTTAAAAGAGCACTCCTATACTTGAAGTTTCCACCTTACTTTCTAAGTTATAGATAATAGTTTCTGTGAAAGACTGACATATTATATTTAACTTCTCCAAGAGTCACAGATAGCAGTTTTTGTGTTAAGCAACATATTTTCTATGATTAAGTTCTCATTTTCATAATTCTTCTAAGTTACAGATAGTAGTTTATGTGAAAAACCAACATATTATCTTTAACTTCTCCTTCAAGCTTTCTTCACTCATAATTTATATCTACCAACAACTGGAATTCTGAGATGTTCTAGTCATACATGTATTAAGGGTTAAAAGACCAAGTTTTCCAGGTCCTTCATTTGAGAACACAACAAACAATAAGTGACAGTAAATAATATTTATTAATGTCTTACGCACAATTTCTCTATAGCCAGGAAATTGGTTTCTTAAGGTACAACATGTTGGAAGGAGGGAGGTTTGCTCCAAGACTATCCAAATCCTAAATTATTCTCTACCGAATAGGACCAACCACATGAAGTTGGAAGCTCTTATGGCCCCTATCCCCTACCCCCCTCACACCACTCTCCATTCCCCAATACCTAATCTATCTACTATAAAAAAGTTGATATAAACACATTAAGATTCACATATTTGTTGACATTTATCCTCTGGCAACTTCTAAGAAAGTATATTTCATAGTTTTCTCAAATAAGTACAAAAAAGTATGCAAGAAATCATTCAAAAATATTTACACATAATAAAATCTTATACACCAATATGTCTTATACAATACATTATAACATTGTACACCATCAATTTTTTTTCCTCTTCTTATTGTGACCTACATAATTCTTAAGTATTTCATCCATTTCTGCATTTTCATCTTCTGGTTAGGGTTGTTCTGATGATTATTGTAATTGATTCCTCTGACTCATTACACCCCTAGTCGTGATGCTCTGATAGAGTCGAGGACACTGTGGAGGAGCATTACCTGCACAAAATATTAAATTTATATGGTCAATTATTGAATATCATTGAAGTAGTTTCCTATTAATAAAAATAACTTTGCAATGTAATTTTTTACCTTGTGCGCTAGTCGACACTATTGCAATGATTACCTAGTGGTCCTCTTCTGGTTGAGGATCCACTTGTATGACATGCTCTGCCAATCAAACCACAACATTTATAAGTAGACAATCATAAATGAATAAGTGAAAAATAATAGAAGTACATACTTTATAAGTACAAAAATGTTAAGTATATGATTAATATATAGCCATATTACTATCATGGGCCTCATCTGTTGATGCAATTTCTTGGGGTAGCACCCCACTATGTTAAGTTCCTTGGGATAACCAAATTGTTCTAGCTAGTGTGCACTATCAAAGGACTAATGCTCAGTAGTCATGGGATCATCTATATTTGCAATACTCCCATTCTTATTAAAGGAAAGTAACACAATAGATTCATATAAAACATGATTGTATTTTATAAATAATGAAAGGTTAATGTTGATTGATTTTTAGTTACCTTGTCCTTCAAACTAGATCTTGGGGTTTTCCCAATTATTTTTCAGCATTTGACTATGCCTTTAAATTTGAACTTGCAACCAATTTGGAGGACTTACTTCGTGGCTTTAGTTCTAAATACATCACCTTGCATTGCATAAGAGTATTGATTCTTGTTATTTTCTAACGGAATTACAAGAATGTTGGAAGGTGATATAATAAATAATATTGTTAAGAAGTTTTGGGTACTTACAATTTATTCCTATACCTTCGGCCCAATTTTTGTTGCCCATGCTTCTCAAGCCTTTACCTAGTTTCCTTCGAATTGTCGAGGAGCCTAAGAAAAGTTTCAAGTCTATTATATACTGTAATTTCATTCAAAACTAAAGAAAATTTGAAGTATTGAATTCAATATGTAATTTATACCTTGCTTAACCAAGTAGTGTTTTCCCTTATTCTCCCACACACTTCCACTTTGCTTCCTCGATGATGCCCTTCCATTCAATCTCAAGAATCATGGGAGGGTGTTCATACCTAAGGTTACCTATCGAGATTTTCCTATACTAGTCTCATAAATATTTTAATTGTTTTCTAGTTATGACGGTGACCTTGGTTATATTGAAGGTATCTACCCCAAGTAAATCTTCAAGGCAGTCCAAAACCTCTTTTTTAAGGTTGGTATTTTGGCAATTCCACCTTTTGCATATGGCGGGCCCAAAAATATCTAACGCTTTGTCTTCCATTTTCGTATAAAAAAAATTGTTACCTACATGCAAAAATATACGATCATTAGTTTTAAAATAATAATATAAATGACTTATGTTTTAGATAAAAATATATGAAACAATTAAAACAACAAAAAAATACTAGGAATTTTTTGTTTTTTTATTAGAAGTCCTTTGTCATTCACCAAGAATGTGCACACAATTTTCCTCATGCTCTTAACATGTGTTTCTCTAGGAAACAAACCCATAATGTCATTAGTACTTGGGTCACCTCTGTCACCACCTGATCTAGAGACTAGCTACATGTTTGGCTCGGGGGTCACGTGTTAATGTGTCATAAGAAATGGTGTGGAATCAGTGTCAATACTAGGAGCATGACCACTCAAAGGTGGATAATTGAATAGTTTACTAACAAATATATGTTGGGTTTTAGTGTTGGCCATACGCTTATGTCGTTTCTCATCAGTTCCACTAGTACTAATGTTGAGTTAAGGATTAGTTAACTGATGTGGGGGGAAATTTTCTCCAAATTACTATACATAAGAAAGAAAATGAATTTTCGATTATATAATGTAAAAAAAAAAAAGAAAAAAAAATCCAAAATTAAACTTATGGCATTAAGAAAAAAAACAATCTCACTTTAAAATATGGTTATTACCTTGTATGACTCAATATCTTCTGTCAATTTCTTTATCCTAGCCTTAGTCGTAGAATGACGATCCCTACTATGAATTAACTCAATTTATTTGTTCGTTTTCTTCACATACTTTCTTATTGTCACCTCAAGGTTGGGGTTTGACCACAAGTCTTCCTCATCAAGAAAATTTCGTTTTCTTCACATACTTTCTTATTGTCACCTCAAGGTTGGGGGTTGACCACAAGTCTTCCTCATCAAGAAAATTATTGTGAGAGGGCTCAGACTAAATATTTCAAAAAAAGAAAAGCTATTATTCCAATCATATAAACAAATAATAAAAATTTCACATTAAATGTAAAGCAAAATTATTATGTGTTTTCTTTTGGATATGCAAGTGCTTTTCCATACGGATCAACCTACCACATAATAATATAATTAGAGCAGTGAAATATGTTTTAAAATGTTAAAGGATAGGTTTTAACATAAACTTTATAGATGGACATATAAATGCATACAAACATAATGAATAAAGAATCGGTCCTATAACATGCATGTGAGTAATTATGGCATTTCTAGACCCATGTTTTTATGGAAAAGGGCCTACATAAATGGGATTATGAGACAAGAAAAAATAGCACAAATTTGAGTTAATTTGATCATTTTAGCAGTTAATTTCTCAGCTGACCATGCTACTTATTCTTATTGGTGCAAGGTTCTATTTTTAGACATGGCATATAAGAATCATTAATGAGATGATATGTACAACCCTCATAGTGGCAATGTTTGCATCTATTTGATTCAAGTTGTAATAGATCAATGACTCTTCTCCCGTAGGTACTGATCTTATTGTGCATATGAATACCTGTTTTCCTTCACATGCCTCAAATATGCAATTGGGTTGCTTATTTGTTGTCTCAAGTTATGTACATGTACATATATGTGTATATATAATATATATATACACACACACACACACACACACAGATATATATGTATATGTATAATGTATATGTATATGTAATGTATATGTATATGTATATGTATATGTATATGTATATGTAATATGTATATGTTATATATATGTATATGTATATATATATATATATATATATATATAATATATATATATATATATATATTATATATATATATATATGCTCCTTTATGTGTTCCCTTCTTTGATGATCTTGAAGTTGTATGTGAATGTGTTAACATTAATTCAATTAACTATTTAATTGAATTAATCATCTTATATTTCTTTAAATAATGTTATAGGTTGTAAATCTATATTTTCAGTCACACATTATCTTTCTAGTTCACATCATTGTATGAATACCCAGGTTATTTAGTATATAGCCTAGTTTAATTTCTGTTTTTATTTATTATACATATCATAATCCGTTAACCCAATGCCACTCAATCCATATATCTTCCATACCTTTTAAGTCTCCATTTGTTGGATCAATTCCTTTTTTATGGGTAATTAGACACACTTGAACCAATCATAACCACCATTCCAAAAGGAAAATAGCTTAATTTGGGGCTCTGGCTAGGTGGTCTCCCTAATCTTGATGAAGGTTATTTTTAGCCATCAACATAATAGAGGTTGACAATATTGGCATCCTAAAATAACTTATTTAGAGAATATATTAAAATCCATGGACACACCTTTTCCCCCATTAAGCACTCAACAAATAATTACTAGCCATTCCTAATGTGAGAAATAAGAAGCAATGATCATATACGACCCACACATGAATTCATGGAAGCTTACTCAAGTGATAATGTCTATACTATTGAGAATAACTACGTTGTACCTCTATATAACAAGCCTAGACATGAATTATCTCTGAGAGAAGATGTTAAAATGATCATAGTACGATCATCAAGACCACATTATGAAATATGGTTGGGTAGGATAAAGGGTAATGCATACATATATTTAGAGGTTTCCAGTAATACATACTAAATAGTGGTTCATTCATTGAAGCCCATAAGAACAACAAGGAATTTTTTATTTTTATCTTTTAAATGTTTAAAAGGAACACAATAGTGAGTTGTTGGAACAAAAATAATAGTCTCCATAGATGAATATCATCATATGGGCATGGTCATCAAAGTTAGGATGAAAGGGAGAGACAATAAAAATAATTTGGAAGGGAATTGAGTCAAATGAGGTACAACGAGAACACATTCAATAAAATTGAGGGAGTGATAATGATGTCGAAAAACAAAGCTTCATTTGAATGAAGAACTAAAAACCTCTACACTTGTCATTTTTTAATGCCGTATATCATATAAGAACCCATCAATTCGTAGTTAGTTTTAGTTAATACTTGTTTCTTCAAGTAGATATGGAATGTTGATTGCTCTCTTCTCTTTTGGGATATAGGTTTTGTTAGTACATTTTCCACAATTAAAACAAGTTATAGTGTTTTTAGCTAAGGTGAGGAAGCTAGTAAAAATAACTAACTCATGGTCATGATTTTGTTTATATGGAAATGTATTGTACATTACCTAAAATATTTGTGAAAAAGGTACAACTCTACAATGCAATGATTGTTATACTTGTTTTTACTTTATTATGTCTCTTCAATCTTGATATATTTAGCAATGCATGTCATTATGATGCTATTCATACACAAAAAAGTAAAATGGTGACAATTATACATGAATCTTGGATTTAGATATTTTGTACACATTAGAGAATACATTCAAAATATTGAAATGAAGATATGCATCGTAGAAATTCAATTTTAAAACTTCTGGTATCGAAATTTATAATTTCAAAATTTACACTTTCAAAATTGAAATTCATAATGTTGGTATCATAGCTAAACACATCAATAGCCTTATTTTATGTGACCATTTTGGCCATATACGATAAGTATTATTCTACAACAGCAAAATATAGATCATTGTGATGTTTCTTTTCATCGGGATCCTATGAGGAAATCCTTATTAATAGACTCCTAAGGCCTATGAGAATTAATAGATGTGCACACAAACTTGAATGATTGAAATGTTTTAGTCTAGTTTCTTGATGAAGATCGAATAAAGGATAAAATAATAAGAATCCTCACAAGTAATTATCTTGTATTACAAATTCATGCTTGCAATTGAATTTCCAACATGGTATCCAAGCTAGGCTATAGGGTAGTCAAATTTGTTGCCCTAGTTCAAGTTAGATGAAGCCTTATGATGGAGATAAAAATCTATGTAAAGGTTAAATCTCCATAGATATCAAACCTGAGGTCTTTGTCTATGGTTAAGGTCATTTAGAAACAAATCAGAGTCTTGATGCAAACATAATAATGCATATTTGTGATAATAATATTGGAGCAAAGTTTTATGAAATTAACCCTATGGAAAGGCAATGAATCTTTGTGATAAGAAATACCATCAAGCCTGACATCCATTTGACAGAGTTCACTCAAACATTTTTCGAACACTTTGCTGATAGACTCAAACAGAACTCAAATTCAGAGCTACAAGTCAAATCTAAATTAGATGTATGTATCTTGTTTTCCTTCATTTTTTAGGTCACAATGAATACCTCCATTCTTTGTATATGAGCTTGTCACTAACATGCCATGAAAAGAAGTGAAGGTTGTTCATATTTATAGAAATTTATTCAAGAGTTTATTCAAACATTTTGCATGCATGCAAACTATATCAAATAAATGCTAGTAGAAAATGAAGGAATTATACATCAAAACATAAAATATGTGTTTATAGATGTAACACCTCATCCCACATCTATCCAAGTAACCGACCAACTAGGGTAAATATGTGACGAGAGGCCACTATGATGGGATTCAACCTCCTAAATCACCTTAAGGAAGTGGAATCGACAGAAACACACACACATACCTTCCACATCGACAACAGAACTCTCATGAGTCATCCCAACCACTCAAGTAACTAGGCCCTGAGACCAACTGAATTTTTAGTGCATTAAACCCATGTACACTCCCTTGTTATGGACAAGGGTGTGTATTGGAGGCTCCAGTCACTCCCACAATAAGGAATGGGTGCATCTAGGGATTTTTTTCTTTAGTCCTGTGCTTGGGATTCCGATATTTATGTTAATTTTTCAGAGCCAGAGTCCAGGTCACTAACCATAACTCCATGACACTTTCAAAAATAAAATATAACAACACAATAATGATACAAATGCAATTACTTGAACAAGGACTTGACTGGACCCCTACTAGCCATGATAAGAATTTTTTTCAAACATGTCACAAATATGTAATCTACAGGATTAAACAAAATATCTAAGCATAGGGGTCTCATAATTATTTGAGAATTGCCAAGGAACATTCTTCCCTTATATAATTAGTTTCTTTATCATCCATTAGGTCATAGTTACACTGTTCATCCATTTACAAATCAAAACATGAGGAGAGCCATACATCATCATTGTCATAATAAATGCTTATGACCATCATAATAACAATATAAATATCAAGGATATATCAACCATGGAATCCACATATAAACCAGTACATTTACACATGAGATACCAAAGAAATAACCTATTATTAATGAATGCAAAAGGAAACTCAGTATCGGACTACCACTTTCCACTCAACTATAGAATGGCTAAGCCAAATCTCTCTTCAGCCAATCACCCCCATGCCATATTCCAAGCATGAATGTGAGACTCAAACCAAAAGAACCAACTAGGGCATCCCAATGCTAAACCACCTCACCCTCATCAATATAAACCAGGCTTTACTGCAATCCGCACTAGATCACCAGGCCAAAACAATAAACATGTAATTACATGCTTTACCATGATCTCCACTAGATCACTGGGCAAAAAAAGCATGGATGCCACCGGATTTCTCCACCTACATTGTGAGGAATTTTCTTGTCTCCTATTCTCTAGGCTTTACAGCAATCCACATCAAATCACTAGGCCCTAACTAAGAATCCACTCTCAAGGCTTTATTTTATATCCCATCTTGGGATTACTAGGCTTGATGGAGAGCACACACCTCTAGGATTTATCGTATATCCCAACATTCACTAGTCAAGGATTCCTAGGCTCACTGAGGCAACACAAAATTTAGCTTTACCACAACCCATAGTCTAGTTCAAGGGTTACTAGGCCATGTGTTATTTTATTTATAGATCCACCTCACTCAAATTCAAATCCATCCAATAATCCTACCCAACCAAAACATGAGAACCCCATCACACCATGGTTATTTGGAAATGGAAAGGCTAGGCTAAAAGACATTGTCATGCCTAGGAAAACCCATGCTAATGACAAAAAGAGAACCAAGAACACACATGCAACACCATGCATGCCAAATATAGCAAGGAAACCACACATGCAAATTTATACCTGCAAAGAATCCTGCTATAGCTGCTTGATCTTGCTCTTCCTTGCTTGATCTATTCTTCCTCTTTGCCTCATCTTCCTTTCTTGATCTAATGATGAAATTCTCCAAGAAAACTCTAAGTGTCCAAGAGTATAAGAGAGAGATGGAATATAATGAGAGATCCAAAACTAAACTCACAAAAAGCTACACGGACTAAGCCTTACACTAACCAAGCTTGAGCAAAATCTTTCCAATTGATCTCATAAGCCTTTTTGATCAACGAGGCCTCTATTTTCTTAGATTTCCATCCTTTTCCTTCATTTTCATCCACACATGCAACCTGTGACCTTTCACCTTAAGTTTTCTCTTAATTTCCATTATTTTCATAAATAAATGTGTCAAAAATGCCATTTGTCTTTCCAAATCCTTTACCATTGCCTTTTCCAATTTCCTTAGCCATAATAACCGAAATGAACACCCACTAGGATGTTTTTCCCATCATTCAACCTGGAATACGTGTCCCATGAAAATGGTCTTATATATTTTTACTTGGATTTTTAACCAGGGCCGTTACGAAACCCTCCCCCTTAGGGGAACACCATCCTCGGTGTTCAATGACACATATAACTAGCAAGACCATTGAAAACAAAACATACTTCCCATGGAGATTTATAACACAACTTGTTGTGGTATTTATAATTACCACTGCTGTAACATAACGATCATATCGTTTACTGGAGCTTTACACAACTTATTATGAAATTTACAATAATAACTACATATACACACATACACATTTTCTTCAACCAACAAATAACCAAATTGTCTATGGAGATTTATAAATCTAAATCGATAGAGTATTTACAATAATACATACATATACACATATGCAGAATTTCTAAATCAACAAATAAAAGGATATGATGTCTGCATCAACAATAAGGGAATTCAGAGGCTCACACCTCCACCCTCAAAATTAGTACCAGGATCCACCTCCTTCCTAGGAAGTCTAGAATGCATTGTTAAAGTCAAAGTTGCATCCAATGTCCAGTGCTACAATCCTCCGCCACTTGTCCTCTCAGCAAACAATTACCGACTCATTGTTCTAGGGTGCACTCCCAATGTGCATCTGATTCCATCTGAAAATTATAATGACCAAACAAATCCATCCTTGACCTTCCCTTCTCTGCTACACAGTCCCTCAAGAAATTTGGTCACCCCCTTCTGTGCAGTAACACACCTTCCAAGTCCTGCTAGCACCCCCATCCCAGGCAGTCCATCCCTTGACAATGTTTCCTCGCATCAAAAGGTCTAGAAACCAAGGCATATCCATACCTCAAACCATCATACAATCATAATGTGCTCATGGAAATCAATGGACACTATTGGGTACTAGTATTCCACAATGACCCTGCTCCTGAATTCTTTACCAACATACTGCTATCTGTGCCAATTCATTTGGTTGATCTTGTTAATGCTTGTCATCTGTTTTGACTACCCAACCGAGTATTTCATGCTTTCATGTACCAAGCACATAATTTCCATTAAATTCAAAATAAATTGAAATAAATTCAAATCATACTTCATTGGTGGCCCATCGACAAGGTACACTTGTAATTATGTATGTTTCCTATCACAACAAGTTAAACTAGCATTTTTGACCAAATCATCATGTATAAACATATCACATCAGTTTAGCTCAAAACACAACCATCATAGATTCAAATCATAAAGCACATGTAACCATCATAACCAGAATCATAAATCACATGTAATCATCATAGACCAGAATCATAAAGCACATGCATAATAAAAATGAAATAAAATACTGATACTTATCCTTTAATCAATCCTTAGCTTCTAACTTTTTCCTTATTCTGTACACACTCCATATTAATTGCCACACCCGACAAACACCCAGTTCCT
The DNA here is from genome assembly GCA_000404065.3 of Pinus taeda. Classification (NCBI taxonomy): domain Eukaryota; kingdom Viridiplantae; phylum Streptophyta; class Pinopsida; order Pinales; family Pinaceae; genus Pinus; species Pinus taeda. The sequence continues at coordinate 42,297 of APFE031545020.1, read as the reverse complement.
TCTCCTCAACCATGCAAACATACACATAGTGTTAATCACACACATATAACCACACACGACATACAATTCCATGCAATAATTTCACCTACACCTGACATACAACACATACTCCTACACCCAGTGTACAACACAACATAATACATACTCCTACATCCAGTGTACACCAAAACACAATACATACACCTACACCCAATGTAAAACACAATACATAAACATACACATAGTACAACTAATGGGCCTCTAAATTAGACATAAATTAAGGCCCATGCCTCTAAATTAAAACATAAATTAAGGCCTATGACGATCCTTTAGCATATTAAACCTCTCTTCTAGCATTGGATAATTTATTTTTAACTTTAATATATTCATTAGGAAGGTTTATGAATAATTGGATATTTGTGCCTAATATTATTTATTTTTGTGGAATATTATGAGAATATTGAGCAGATTCTGAAGATTTGGAAGATGAGATAATCTAGGGACTTGTTCCCTACTACTGGAGGATCAATAATAAATAATAAGTAAATGAAATATGATGGAATTATGGGATAGATTGTGGAACTCCAATGATTGAGAAAATATAGGAATGTGTTCCACTAATAAAGGACTACATCCACTAATCAAGGGATTTTGGTGGGTAAAGCTTCCTCCATTCATGGGGAATGATTCCTAATCATTTTTTATAAATACCAAGTTGAATTTGCCTCTAGGGATAGATTTTAATTAGTGTTATTGTGGAGAGAGCTTGTATTTTTGCAGCTCCTTGTATTTTCTTGCAGGGATGTAATTCTATTAATGAACATAATGAAGATTGGTGTCTTGTTCACCTTATAAATCTTGTTCTCCTCCATAGGTCTCTAAGTTTCCTTGGTCTTGGCCATTCCAAGAATCTCAAAGCCCTTTTGTATCATTTTCTTTCCTTCTTTTCACTTCTTATTCACACGCATCTTTAGTTTTTATTTCTTTATATTTTTTCATTTAGTATTAATGATTTCTTGTTGTAGGATTCAGTTAAATGGTTGATGTAAGTTCTTTTTCAGGATCACAAGCATTATTTCATCCTTGGAAAATCTTTGGAAGTTCATAATAATCATTGAGCTGCTTGGATTAGTCTTCTTGTTCCCAAATCTAGATTGTTGGACCTCCTTTTTAACAAAGAACAATAAATTTTAACTATTTTTTAGAGCATGCTAACAAGATTCAATCAAGTTGGTTTCACTTGAACTAGATCAAAAAACAATTCTAGTTAATAACAAAATTTACCCATTGCATTTTCAC
>APFE031545020.1:5690-39351 GCA_000404065.3 Pinus taeda | reverse complement strand
AAAATTCTCCAACACCAACCCACCCCCACATTTAATCACATGGTGCAGTAAGAGCCACATCACCATTCACTCTTGCAGGTAGAAGAAGAAGAAGATGGAAAAGGATGTAGAAGAAATCGATGGAGATGATGACAATGAAGAAGATCGTCTCAGATTTCCCATTCAAGATACTGATGGTAGTGTGCACATGAAGAACAACCCTCCATATTTTCTTCCAAAATTTCATGGTCTAAGGTCAGAACATCTGGAAACCTTTCTCTTTGAATTTGAGATTGTTTGTAGATATTATGGTTACTTATTAAAAACTCAAAAACTGAGTTTGTTTTCAGCAACATTGAAGGATAGAGCTCTTAAATGGTTCATGAGTTTAGGGGCTAATTCAATAAGATCATGTAATGATATGAAAAAGACATTTCTAAAAAAATATAAAGATCATGATTTTAAGGAAGAAATCTTTATAATGAATCAAAGAGAAGATGAGAGTCTAGAGGATCTAATAGAGAGGTGCATGTATACTGTTAAGAGGTTTAAACTACATCATTTAGGATCTGACACACTAAAAACCCTCTTACTTAGATTAGGGATGAATGGATTGATCTCCTTAATCTCATGGGTAGAGGTGATGTATATCAATTATCATTTGAGGAAATTTGTGAAACATGCAAACACATATCAAGAGGAAAAGTAAGAGTAGGTAAATCAACACCAAGATCGGTAAGTCTTAGAAATATAATAAAACAAGTAGAAATTTTAAGAATGCAAGATGAAGGAAAAGAAAAATATGATATTTGTGTTGCAAAATCATATGATGTTAAACATTGTCCATCATTACCAAGGTTGAAGGAATTTTACCAAGAGGACAATGGAGCAAGTCAATTGCCAATGCAGCTATGTTATGTAGCTCCAAGAGGACCATGGTAGACTATTCAACCTAATATGATGCAAGAGACTAATTCACAATTTCAAGCTTATGCACATCCACCTCAAAGTAATTAGAACACACCTTTTCCTTGGCAACATTAACCATCTGAGCCCCAAACCCAATCCTGGGAACAAGGTTGGCAAGGAACTTACGGGAGCCATCCACAATATCCTCAATATCTTTCTCAATATCATCCATATCAAACTCCATGGTATCCTTACCATTCACCTCCACCACAACTATAACCCCATCCACATCCATCTCAAATTTACACTCCTACTCAACTACATGTACTACCATTTTCAAACCCACACATTGAAGTAGCTCAACCCACTTACAATGATGAGATACAACACCTCTAAACATCTCCTCTTGAGCTCAATGGTATTCACCATAGCTTAGGAAGTGTATTGCAAAAAAGAGATTCACTTAATATCATTGAAGGACTACATCCAGAGGAAGAAGATTCAAAAGAGAAGATCAAAGAATCATGGGCTGCACTTGATGAAGAGAAGACATGAAAAATCAGAGATCAAGAGAGCTCCCTCATGGTTACCATAAAATCCTCCATGTATTTAAGAGAACAATAAAAAAAAAAGGAAGATTTGAAGGTCATGGAAGAAGACATCCAAGATGATCCAAATCAACAAGTGGACTAGGGGCATCACAACTATATTGAAATATGGTTCCAAACAGTCATTAAGTTGCAGTAATACCCTCTTCTTCAAATGCACTTGATATCATCAAAGTCAAATCATTTGATCTCTCAAATCCAGGTACACGTCAAAGCATACATTTCATGGCTCCATATCATTTTGTCTGTCATCTTGATGTGCACATGGCTCCATTGGAAGTATTCTTATACTTGAAAGTGATTTTGTTTTTCAAGTAGAGTAGGGTAGAAGAAAAAATAAAAATAAATTAATTAATTAAAAAATATGAAAAATAGAGAAAAAAATAAAAATCTCGGGTGAAAACCTCCTTGGAGGTGCCTGAGATTGGCTCATTGATTGAAAACCTCCATGAGGTGGTCAATTGGTTGGGAAAAAAAAAAGATCCTAGGTGAAAACCTCTTTTGAGGTGCCTAGGCAGACCTGCTAATTCAAAACCTCATTGAGGTGGTTAGTAGTCCCAGAAGAAAAAATAAATAAAAGAAATCCTTGCTCCATGCATATCTTTGATGAATGCATGTACTCTCCAACATCTGCAAGCAACAAGAACAAGTTGGTACCAAAAGAAAAATTGGCCAAACCTAGTCAAAGGAAGTCAAATTTTGACTTTCTTCTCCTTTGCTCAAATGCTCCAACAAGGCCAAGGCCATGCCAATCCATGACCCTGATCTATTTTCACAATCCGCCCATCATTCTTAAGCTTCTACCATTCAGTGTTCTTGTTGTCCTAAAAAACTACAGGATGGTTTGTTTTACTACAGGATACAAAAATACAGAGAGGAAATTTTTTTTTTTTGCCATAAATTGAAAACCATGCATGCTTTTGACAAGTTGTTTCAGGGTGAGGTGCATATGGATGATGATGACATGCTCAAGCAATTTCAGCAAATTCCAGTGCACAATTTTTGAGAAATCAACCTCCATCACCTACAACCATTTTTGCATTTTCTCAATATCCATGCATCCACTTAAAAAGTTGTTTCATGGGGAGATGCATATGGATGATGGTAACATGCCCAAGTAATGTCATAAAATTCCAGTGCATGGGGAGGTGCATAATGATGATGGCAACATGCTCAGAAAGTTTCAGGTCAATCCATTCTACTATTTGGAAGATATGGACAAAACAAGTCGTTATCCTCAAAACCTACACGATTCCCTGAGAACCTACACGATACAAAACAACACCTATAGGATTGGTAGTGAAAAGTATTAAAAGGGAAAAATAGAGGTTGGCTTCATGAAGTAGTGTTAAGGAGGTAGGCTCTACATTTCCCCACATTTTTCCAAGTGAAGGGAACATAAAAAACCCTTCTATTTTGTTGAAAGTGATTGCAACATAAGGGAATTGTATACACATAATTTTTAAATTTGGTATCAAACCTATACAAACCTCCATCCATTAGAGAAAAATGACAGGGGGGACCCATCAACATAGTGAGGATTCATCAACACCCTCTTGTACTAGAGATATTGACAAGGCACAATTGGATGGGTCTCTTTGAAAAATTGAGGGGATATGATGATGAAGTAGCCAAAAATTTGGAGTTAGCTTCAGCATGGAGATCCAGAGGTTAAAGAAGCTTCTCCAGAGCTTAGCAGCAACATCAGGATCATCACCATCACCATCCAACACCTGCACATAAATATCAACTCAACAGTAGAATGCAAGTCTCTCCAACAACCATTAGGTAGGTATAGGTATGCAATATTCTTGACCTCTTCTCTTGAGCATATTATAGTTGGAAATTTGTAGTCGATGCATGAGAAATGAGGTTTTATAAGCTAAGGATGGGTCAACAGTCTCAGCTGCCTTCAACTAGTTAATTGCAGCTCACTCCTTCACTCATGCAATTTTGAAAATCCAAATTATTTGACGTAAAAGCATGTTAATGTGTCTCGTTATATGGCAAAAGCAAAAAAGTACTCAAATAAAAAAAGATTAAAAAAATGAATGTAAAATATCAATTAAATGAGTTGAGTTTCATACTTGTTAATTATAAAAAATAAATACTAAATTTGTAACAAAGCTAACTGACAATTTAATTTTTTTGAAAGCTATAGTGAACCTATTTAATGGGTTCACGAAATATAAATAATGTTATAAAAAGTAAATACTAAATTTGTAAATAAGTCAACTGATAGTAAATATTGGTAAAAACTATGGTTATTCACTCACAAAATATAAATAACTTTTTTAAATATGCAGGTTTAAATATGTAAAGTTAAATGAATGCTAAAATTCTCTCTCTCTCTCTCTCTCTCTCTCTCTCTCTCTCTTCTCTCTTCTAATATTTTATCTATATCTATATATATATATATCTATTATATATATAGATTAGAATATTCTCAATAATCCTTTTATATATCCTATTTTGAATATTATAAAATTGTTATTATTAATCATAATTTAAAAATTTTTTTATAAAATTTAAAATTATTTTTAAATTTTTTCAACAATATATTTTTAACATTTTGTTATATGTTATTTTCAAATTTCTATTAAAAAAAAATGATTTTATAAAATTGAAAGGGTAGTTTCTTACCCAGATGCGGGTGACAGCATGAAATGCAAAGAGCCATGTGCCAGCCACGCGGAGAGGACAGCGAGCCGGCACATAGACGGTGTGATATGAGGTTTTATAACGCGCAATTGAATGGCATTCAATGCCATTTACTTTGGTTACCGTCCCAAGGAATTACCGAAGGAACCAACAACATGAATACCAGAATGTTCGCGGAGTTAAGCCTGTCTGAGCAAGAGGGGAATTGGAGCTCAACTGTGAAAGGGCATGATGGTCTGGTAAGGAAGCAAAGAGGTGTTGGCGAGAGCAAGCATTCACTCAAAGTCAGCGCCTATGCAGGGTCGAAGCTTGGCTCTCGGCATTTTGGGAAGGTTGCAGTCGGAATCAAACAACGGTCTCATTTTTTACTGGCGCTGCAACGAGGGAGCAGGCTCTCTACAGCGAAAGTCTTCGAATTACCAACCTTTGAGGTGAACAGGGAAGCGACTATGGTTTTTGGTAAACATTTGGAGGCAACAGAGCATCATACGCCTTCTATGGCTCCTCGTCAGCGCGCTACTTCTCGCCGTGGTCGAAATTATGGGCAGAGGGGAAGCTCTGAAGGCAGGGGAATTCAAAGTCCGCGTTGTATCTCCCCCTCGCTTGTGCTTCGCCAAGTTCAATTGGGTTAGAGGACTCTGGTTATGCCATAAGCAACACTGTGCAGTCGGCAAAGTTCAAATATAGACGCCAGACCAACAAGCCCATCGTTTCAGCGCTGGTTACAGTCATCTTTATTGAAGAAGAGGAAGAGGAAGATAACGGGAAGGAGGGAACTGAGGAACAGCCGCCTAGCTCGGACAACTCTTCACAGAGGAGGGGAATGGAAGATAGCTCATACATTCCTTCCTCTCAGAGCAGGCTTGAAGAGGACAGCACTGGGGTACATTCTGAGGAGCAGGAAGAGCTCCTAAAGGAAATTGGAAGCATGAAGGCTGAGGACACCATTAATATAGCTTAGCAATCTATAGCGGTTCCTCAGGCAATGGAAGTCTCTAGGAAGGCCTCTCCCCAGAAGCCAGCCTTGGACAAAGAGCCTGACGACACCTTTGCCAACATCCTGTACCTCAAGCTCCCGCCAGGAATTCTACGACCTGAAGATATCCCAGATGGCATGGAGGTGACCTGGGAACGTGATCCGGAATGGGAAGCTGCGGAACGGGAAGTTGCAGAATGCTCCAAAAAACTCAAGTAATATTCACTGCTCTGCGGGTAAGGTCTGCGGCTCCTGGTTTTGTTCTGTTTACATTACACCCTATTCAGTTCATGATCGGCTACCTATGCACGGCAAACATGGCGATGTGTACCGCGGCTGGCGTCTATTCCAGACTACCAAGCACTGACACTTAGCATTTTTTTGACAATGTCCTGCTTTCTTGTAAAATTTTGTAAAATTTCAAGCCTGTAATGTCTCAATCTTTGCTTGGAAATGTTTTATTGCTGATAGCCTTCCTGTTAACAGTTTAAAAGTTTACTACTGCTTTGAAAAGCTTAACTGCTGTTATCATGATTCTCTCTATCAGCAAAAAAGGTTTTTTTGAGAAAAGTTTTGAAAGAGAGTTGCTCACTCACTCTCAGAGGTTAAAACCTCTTGTAAATATTTTTTCCACTTCTTTAATATAATTAGTTTAGTCTTTGCCCAGAAAAAAAAAGAAAGGGTAGTTTCTTGGGTCGGAATTTTATATACACAAAAAGATTATCATTTTTACTAGTATTTTAATAATAATTAAAAAATATGCTTACTTTTTATTTTTAAATTTGTTTAGCAATCTTTAGAATGTTTACAACACATCTCTTAAAGAAATTGGAATTAAAAAACATAAATCAATAGAGAAATGGGGGGTCGGCAGTTTTGTCACTACTTAAAAATTTATGTAAAATATTAATGAATATCTTTTAAAGAAAATGAATAAATTAGATAAAAAATATATATTAAATTTTAGAAAAAATATGACATGAAATTGAGTTTAAATTGACATGTTTTGTCTTCTTTTACCACCACCTAATTCTTGATGATTTTTTAAATTTAAGAGTAAACATTCCAACTCCATTTATTTTTATAAAACTTATTTGTCACTACTTAAAATTTTTTGCAAAGGCCAAGCCACCACAACACTCCAAGCCCTCCATCCACTTCATATTCACTATTTATTCATCTTTCATCCACCCTATTTCACTCTTGAAAAAAACAAAAATGAACAAATAGAGCATCCTCTCCATTTTCAAAAACCTACACTACCCCCTTTGAGCCCTAGCATCATCATCCAATCCCTCTACATCATTTCTCATCACTCCCATACAGTTAGAAGGCTTTGAAGGAAGAATGAATGACTACTACAGGAAGGAAGAATGTTGCTACAAGAAGGAAGAAAAGAACAAATTGTGCTAAAACCCAAAATGGCAGTGCCTAAGAGAGACCTAATTAAAACAAAGAACTCCAAGGCCATTAGGCAATCACCTAGGCCACAAAAGAGAAGAAGAAGGCAACAAAATGAAATAAAGCATTCACCATCAAAATAGAACTCAAACTGCAGTGATGAAAAGAGGTGTTCCATGAGGTCTCCAATCTCTTGCTAGATTTTGTCCCGGACCTAAAAATGGGAGAAATGCATGGAAGTCAAGTTGAGGGCATGCCCTAACCTCAAACTATCATTTATGCTCAAAACTAGTTTCCTGTAGTTTTAACAGGGTTTCTTGTGATTTGACAGGAATTACTACAGGATGTCCTAGTTCTCATCTAAATGCATTTTGAAGGTGTTAGAGGTGTCCAAATTGTGGAACAAGGTAGCAGAAGGTTGATAAGGGTGTGGAAGACCTTGCCAAACTAAAAAATATTCAAGAACCTATCTTGAATAAGGGGAAGAAGGCAAGCTAATGGTCTCAGGAAACACTAATTTTTCTTTGTACAAATATGTTTTTGGGCTTGTCATTGCAGAAGTTGTAGCCAATATTCTTAATGCACAAGAGAGAGGCCACCAAGGCCATGGATGAGGCACAATGAAGTCACTAAGTTGCCTAGAGGATGAGCAACACTTTCAGCAAGGGGGTATGAGGGCCTCTAAATTATACATAAATTAAGGCCCATGCCTCTAAATTAAAACATAAATTAAGGCCTATGAGCATCCTTCAACATATTAAACCTCTCTTCTTGCATTATATAATTTATTTTTAACTTTAATATATTCATTAGGGAGGTTTATGAATAATTCGATATTTGTGCCTAATATTATTTATTTTTATGGAATATTATGAGAATATTTGGAAAATTATGAAGATTTGGAGGAGGAGATAATTTAGGGACTTGTTCTTTATTACAGGATGATCAATAATAAATAATAAATCAACAACATATGATGGAATTATGGCACAAATTGTGGAACTCCAATGATTGAGAAAATCTAGGAATGTGTTCCACTAATTAAGGGACCAGATCCACTAATCAAGGGATTTTGGTGGGGAAAGCTTCCTCCATTCATGGGGAATGATTAATAATCATTTTGTATAAGTACCGAGTCGAATTTTCCTCTAGAGATAGATTTTCATTAGTGTTATTGTGGAGAGAGCTTGTATTTTTGTAGCTCCAATGTATTTTCATGTAGGGATGTAATTCTATTGATGAAAATAATGAAGATTGGTGTCATGTTTAGCTTGTAAATCTTGTTCTCCTCCATATTTTATTTGGGCTTTGCCATCCTGGGAACCTTAGAGCCCTTTCGTATCATTTTTTTTCCTTCTTTTCACCACTTATTCACATGTATCTCTAGTTTTTATTTCTTTATATTTCTACATTTAGTCTTAATGATTTCTTGTTGTAGGATCGAGTTAAATGGTTGATGTAAGTTCTTTTGTAGGATCAAAAGCATTATTTCATCTTTGGAAAAGCTTTGGAAGTCTATAGTAATCATTGAGCTGCTTGGATTAGTCTTCTTATTCCCAAATCTAGATTGTTAGACCTCCTTTTTAGCAAAGAACAATAAATTCTTCTATTTTTTAGAGCATGATAACAAGCTTCAATCGATTTGGTTCCACTTGTATTAGATCATAGAAGCATTCTATTTAATAACAAAAACTACCCCATTTCGTTCGCACTTGATTTGGTTAGGCGTTTTTTGGATTTACTAGCTCACAAATTCTCGAATTTCTAGATTTTTGACTAGTAATGTTTTTTATTTTTGTTGCATGGGTTAACAGAGGTATTTTTTATTGATTTGACTTGGAATAGGGACCTAAGACATCCTAGTTAATAAAAAAAATTGTCCTGTCCAATTTGGATTATAATTTCTTGGTCATTAAACCCTCACCAATTTTATCATTTCACAAGGAAACTTCTCCAAGCTTTTTGAGCAAATCCATCCATCTCCCAACTTTGGTTTTGAGTTATGAGTGATCCTAGGAATTTTATAACTCCATGCCATCCACCAACCACCTTCTCTAAGCCTTCCATCACCTCCAACACCCAACGTTTTTCTCTCGGTTGTATCCTATAGGTTTTTAGTACATCCTTTAGGTTTTCCTGTAGTGGCCTGTTTTGAGGCTGAATTGAAGGAAAACCTCCAGGAATATGCACAAGGTCACCTAACGGTCTTCCAAGCCTTCCAAACATCCACGATCATCTCCAAGCCACCTGCCACATCACCAAAGAGATTAACTTTCACACTCTCACATGAAAAAACGACAAAAAGAAAAATAGATTTATTTTATTCATTTACATGCACGACAGTAGAAGGTTTGATGGTTTGAATCTGCATGCTTAGGATAGTAGGATTGCATAAATTTTAACTTAAAATTCTTTTGAAGTAAAGCCTCTTAGTAGTTAGTTAGAAAATGGTGTGTTTTAGCATTTGTTTTCAGTCTCTTTCCTTGTACTTTCTTTCTTGCAATAGGTTAAGGTTCCATTTCGAACATTTCATTCTCTATAGTTAATTTATGATTTGGCTTCAACACATGCACTCCATTACAACAAATGAAGGACACGTTGTATGCCACACATATAGTGCCGATACCTCATAAGTTTGTATGAACCCCAGGTTGATAATTAAATTCAGTAGCCTTGGGAGTTGCAACATTCTTGTTGCAATACTAAGGCTCAACAACAACACAATGAATACACGTGTCATGATATCATGGCTACACAATGCACATACATAGTACCGCATGACCGCAACACAAAATGTATGAGATGTACACAGTACCACATGTACACTAGTACCATATGTACAACATGTACACAGTACCACCTGTACACAATACCACTTGAAAAACATGTGAACATCATCATATGTACATGACACCACCTGCACAACATGTACATCACACTACCTGTACAATGTGGACACAATATCACATGTGCACAACACCATACGCATGGCATGTACATGAAACCACATGTACAAATCGCCACATGCTTGACATGCACACAACACCACATGTACAACATGTACATAACACCACATGCACATTCATACACACAACACCATATGTACAACATGCACACAACACCATATGTACATAACACTGCATATACAACATGTACATATTATCATATGTACACAACACCACATATCCAACATGTACATAGTACCATCTATACCCAACACTTCATACACAATATTCATACAACACTATTTGTACCACCTTGTACATAATGTTGCATAAACAACATGTTCACACATGATATATGCACAACACGTCATGTACACAACATCATCAATGCAACATGTACAACATATACAACATATTCCAAACAATAGTAGTACACATCCAAAATCACACTATCTCTACCAAGCAACCTTGCCTCCAGTGTCTTATCCGTGCTTGTCCCAACATGTCGTATGCCAAAATTCTTTCATTTCACTGATGTATCCCTTAGAATAACTTGTCCATAACATAGACATAATATAATCACATAATATCAACTCATAACCACATGATAATGACCTCGTAAATTTGTTAGGACTACCCTCCCATTTTATTCCTCATAAACCAAGAACCTCTTCATGTCATTCACCTGCATAAGCAATCATTCCTCCACAAGAATGACCCTTGGTGACCTTGTCAGACAACGACATTCATACATATATGTTTACATATAAATATTAGCATTAAACAATCATGATCCTGTCAGACAAGGACATACATACATACATGTATGCATATAAATATTAGCATAAAAACAATCATGATCCATGATGACCCTATCAGACATGACATACATACATACATACATGTATACATATGTAGACATCAACATAATCATGATCACAACATAATTACTAGATATCATAAGATCAAGGTTAAGAGAAGTCTCTTTATATTTTCACAACATGCAAAACATTGAGAACAATGATTCCCAACATAGCCAAGGCATCTGACACCTCAAGTCCATTTACTTTACCTTTCCTATTACTTTTCTCATGACTATCCTTTCACCATCCATTATCCTAATGGACCAAACCAACTCAACCGTTTGTCATACTATTGTCTTCAGTTTCCCTTGTACATGCACCCACTTCATCTAAGTCTAACATTGCCTGTTGGATTTCGTTCAGCTTTCCGTTAGCTCCACTAACTTTCCTATTTCCTAACCAATTCCCAAGACTCAAATGTTAAAAGGAAAGACAATAAACAAACAAGAAGAAGACCATGAAAATCAATACCAACATGACACCACAACAAAGTGGCAGGGCATTTCACTAGACGTAAACAAAACCGCAAATCAAGCTAAACAAATCACAAAAGACCAAAAAATCAAGACTAACAATAGACACCATGACTCCATTCCCATGGTTCCCAATGCCTCCAAGTGAAATTTCAACCCGAGCCTTCTTTAAGGTTTCATGGCAATCTCTTTTTCCATAAAATCCCCTGCATCATACTACCATAAACACATAAATGTTAGTGTATAAGTAAACACAATAGTAAACACAATAACATACTAGTTATCTTAGCTTGTTATGCCAAACTTATTTCGTTGTAGCTGAACACATATGTACCATGTCTCAAGGGACTCTAATTCCCTTGACATATCTAGATATAAGTAGACACCAACTGTTATACTTGTCAAATACCTGTCCATGAATATAATACATATCCACATAATTTTAGACAAATTAGGGTTAAGAAGACTTCATGTATGCAAAGCACTCATACATTTGGAATTGCAGTTTCCAAACATAGCCAAAGGAATTCTCACCCAATTCCTTTGTTTTACTTTTACCTTGCTAAAACTAAGTCCTACTATATACTATCACGTCACTCTATTGTTAGTTATATAAACACATCAACTATTACCTTGTCATGCTAATACCAATCATGTTTCCTGCAACTGTTAAAACATGTCGATCAAAAAAAAAAACCTGCATTGATTTTAAAATAATAATAAGTCATCAAAATTTTAAAACTATTATACAATTTTTTGATATATGCTTTTAAATTAATCATTAAACAACAAAATACAATTTATATAGAATATTAATAATAAACACTCATATATAAATATAAATATTAATCCTAATTCATAGTTAATAGCTTACCTCTTTAATCACTCATTTTAATACAATTACCTAAAAAACTACATAAATAAACCAACATTAATAACATTAATTTCAAAATAATAAGAGGTTATTAATTATTTATAACTTTTAATTTTTGATATGTGCTTTTAAGTTAATTATTAAACAACAAACACTTAATATATAACATTAATAAAAAATCTAGACATTTATATATAATATTTTAATAAACTAGAATCAAAATCAAGCATACTTAAATTAATATTAATTAATTAGCCTACTTTTTAATTCACTCTATTTAATACAAAAAACTACATTAATAAACCTTGATTAATAACATTAAATAAATAATAAGTTATTAATTTTTTAAAGCTATTTAAAATAATCATTAAAAGACATTTATAGATAATATTAACAATAAACGCTCATATATAAATATTAATATTAGTCCTAAGCATAATTAATAGTTCTCTCAATTTAAGAAGAAAAAAAAAACCAACATTAATACATTAATTTAAATAATAAGAAGTTATTAATATTTTTATCTTTTTAATTTTTAGATATATATGTGTTAATTTAATCATGAAACAACAATCAAACATTTATATATATTATTAATCATAAACTAGACATTTATATATAAATCAGAAATCAAAATCAAGCATACTTAAAGTAATCATTAAATGATAATCAATTAAAATAATAAGCCGAAAAATAAAAATCATTAAACTATCAACTATTAACTATTAATTGCTCTAGACATTCATGCTCTCTCTTCTTAGAATGCAGATTACAACGCTGATGATCGACTCACTTAGTCCGAAACATTGGTTATTAAATGATAACAGGTTTTTTCCACAAATATTTTGAAAACATATCTATTACTTGGAAATAAACCTTCACCAAATCTAACAACCATGTCATAATCAAAATCAACTCACATTCATTAGTCATAATACATAATGTTACACTCAAGAACATATCAATTGTCTCAACACATATGTGTTAGTACAATCATCTTAAAACAAGATCATTTGAACACCTACGCATATTATGCAATTCATAAAAAATTCAACCAACTTGCAAACATACCATGTTAAATAAATCAACTAGATTACAAAATAGACACCGAACACTCAAACACTAAATAGACGACATAAGCCAACTCATATCTTAATGTATCTCAGGGGAGGCTATCTTGTCTCACAATCAATCTAGATTAACATGATATAACTTCACGACATATCAACTAGAACATAAATAAGGTCATGATATCCATAAAAGTCACTAGCTAACATATTCATATCATAAACTGGTAAATAATTATTATTTATACATAATAATCACATCTTCATAGTCAGTCTAGATTAGTATGACATAATATCACAACATATTATCTCATACCTGAAAGTCATAACCTTGACCATTGGCATAGACCAGTCCAAATTAGTATGATACATATAACATCGAGATCTTAATGTAATAAACCTAATCATCAAGTTACTAGCACATAACAACAACAAGTTATATATCATGCTTATCAATAACATATAACCTAATCATATGACTACACTAATCAACTAGCATTTATCATACATGTAACCATACTAATAATAATAGAATGACAAGAATATTAGTAACCCAAATGCTTAAAAAAAATTTAACCAACATACCTGCATGCCCACCATACAAGCCTGTATGATGATCTTCTCTTACCTCGAGGTCCAATGCTGCAGATTCACTTTGATGGTCTGTATCTCCTATTTTATCTCAACCAAATCATTAGAATCATAACATACCAATAACATCATGATGACCTAATTGGATACATTGGCCTCATTCACAACAACCGTCACCATGAAAATACATGCATAACAACATATAGACACTGACATGCATAACAAATGCATATACAACCATACATTCATGACGACACATCTCACAACAACACCATCAACCTTCACATGGTGACATCACTACAACCATGATCACCACCATGCAAATGCAACAAGAACATGGACTACAATCATAAGGAACACATATGAAACCGACATGAATGCATGACCAACACACCGCCCATCTAGTCCGAGGGGTGAACCATGTTATGGCACCATTATATAACACCCTCATCCCACATCTACCTAAGTAACTAGAAAACTGAGGTAAATATGTGACGAGAGGCCACTATGATGGGATTCAACCATCTGAGTCACCTTAAGGAAGTGGAATCAATGGAACCACACCACGCATACCTTCCACATGAGTAACATAACTCCTAGGATCCATCCCAACTACTTAGGTAACCATCCCATGAGACCAACTAAAGTTTTAGTGCATCAAACCCTTGGATGCTCCCTTGATATGGACAAGGGTGCTCTAGGAGACTCCAGTTGCTTCCACCGCAAGATATAGCTATGTATGGGGATTTTTCTCCTCAGTCCCATGCCTGCAACTCTGAGATTTGTGCCACTTTTCAAGCCCAAAGCCCAGGTCACTGCCCATAACTCCATGACACTTTCAGAAATAAAATATAACAATAGAATAATAATACAAATTCAATTACTTAAACAAGGACTTGACTGGACCCCTACTAGCCATGACAAGCATTTCGTCAAACATGTCACAAATATGTAATGTACAAGTTTAAACAACATATTTGAGCATATGAGTCTCATACTTATCTAAGAATCACTAAGAAGCATTGTTCCCTTATATCATTAGTTTCATTATCATTTATTAGGTCATAGATACATTGTTCATTCATTTAAAAATCAAAACATGAGGAAAGTCACACATCATCACTGTCATATTACATACTTATAACTGACATAATAACAATATAAATATCAAGGATACATAAGCCATGGAATACATGTATAAACCAATACATTTACACATGAGATACCAAGAAAAGAACCTCTTATTAATGAATGTAAAAGCCAACCTAGCATGGGACTACGATGTTCCACCTAACCATAGATTGGCCAAGCCAAATATCTCTTCAACCAATCACCCCCATGCCATATTCCAAGCACGAATGTGGGACTCAAATCAAAATAACCAACTAGGGAATCCCAAGGCTAAACCACCTCACCCTCATCAAGACAAACCAGGCTTTACCACAATCCACACTAGATCACTAGGCCAAAATAATAAACATGTAAGAACAAGATTTACCATGATCTCCACCAGATCACTAGGCCAAAACAAGCATGGATGCCACTAGATTTGTCCACCTATACCATGAGGAATCTTCATGTCTCCTAGTCTCTAGGCTTTACTCTAATCCACACCAGATCATTAGGCCCTAACTAAGATTCCACTCTCCAGGCTTTACCGTATATCCCATATAGGCCTGATGAAGAGCACTCATTTCTAGGCTTTATAGTATATCCCGTCATTTATCGGTCAAGGATTCCTAGCCCATTGATGTAACAAAAAATTCAAATTTACTGCAACCCATAGTCTGGTTCAGGGGTTACTAGGCCATGTGTTCTTTTATTCAAAGATACACCTCACTCAACTTCGAATCCATCCGAAATTCCAACTCAACCAAAGCATGAGAACCCCATCACACCATGACTATCCGAAAATGGCAAGGCTAGGCTGAAAAACACTGTTACACCTGGAGAAACCCATGCCATTGACAGAAAGAGAACCAAGAACACACATACAACACCATGAATGACAAATATAACAAGGAAGCCACACATGAAAATCAATACCAGCAAATAACCATTTTGTGGCTGCTTGATCCTACTCTTTCATGCTTGATATCTACTTTCTCTTTGCCATCTTTTCCTTTCTTGATCCAATGCTAAAATTTTCCAAGAAAACTCTAAGTTTCCAAGAGTATGAGAGAGAGAGGGAATAGAATAAGAGCTCCAAAAATGAACTCACAAAAATCTACACTGACCAAGCCTGAGAAAATCTTGCAAATGATCCTCATAAGCCTTTTTATCAATGAGGCATCTATTTTCTTTAATTTCCATTACTTTCCTTCATTTTCATCCTCACATGCAACTTGTGACATTTCACCTTCATTTTCTCCTAATTTCCATTATTTTCATAAATAAATGTGCCAAAAATGCCATTTTCCTTTCCAAAACCTTTGCTACTGCCTTTTCCAATTTCCTTAGCCATAATAATTGGAATGAACACCCACTAGGATGTTTTTCCCACCATTCAACTTGGAATATGTGTCCCATGACTATGGTCTTATATATTTTTATATGGATTTTTAACTAGGGCCATTACAACAGACCAAAAATAATTATTTCAAAGCATACCCTACTTGCCAATGTGAATACAAGACAACAACATTCATGTTAAGTAAGGTTGTGGCATAAAACAAAGAGATCTTAGTAAACACATTTAGGAAAATGGTTAGTGAGCATCCTCATTAATTTCCAAGGTTTGTGTTACAACCACCCAATGAATGGTCTCAAATGTAATATTTTCATTGTGCAACCTTGGGAAAGACTCCTTCATACAAAATGTGGCTTAGGATATCTGCAATTGAATCTAACCAACAAACTTGCATTAAAACTCAGAGACAAAACAAACCAACACTCATTAGTATGTTGGATTTGATGGCTAAGTGTTGTCTTAGACAACAAAAAATCCTTTGGATATATTTATATATTTCAAGGGCTAAACTAAACCCTATTGCCTACCAAATTTAGAGTTAAAAGGTTAAACTTGTGGTTGAAGAGAAAGCATACAAGTGCCTTGTTTTGTGTCTTGGGTGCATGGAGTCCAAGGTGTGAAAAGAAGGGAATTTTTGTGCTAAAATGAAGGTGCTCTAGATGTACCTCTCAGTTAAAAACAACCCTATTTCTAGATCTCTAAAGAACTCAGAAAATATCACCAACAATCATTATAAAAGAGACATGGAATGTAAGACATAAAAGATCATAAAAATAACTAAATAAGAACATGAACTAATTACGGGAGAAGGAGGACCTGCACATGAGTTTTGAAGCCAAACTGAAAAATTCCAAATCATGGAGAAACCACACTACCATTTTATTTCTTTGTTGTTAAGCCTTTTGTTATGGCCCTAGTAGATCAATGTCTCCTTTGACGCAACCCTATCAAATCAATGTCTCTTTTGATGCCACCCTAGTAGATCAATGTTTCAATTCTCGAATGGGCAGGGTTTACATTGACGAAGAATTGTAGGGTAAGTCTGGCCACAAATCTGTGGTGATTCAAAGCATAGATAGATGGTCTAGCTATGGGGGAAAGACGATTGTGGTGGGAAATAAGCCTCTATGGAAGATAAAAATATAAAATATATATTATATATTATATAATTAGTCCTATATATTATATATAATATTACCTAGGTGAAGAGGTAGTGTTGCCAAAGGAAGCCAAATGAACCATCAATTTTGGTTCACATAGGAGGAGTCAAAATGCCTAGATTATTAAACACAACAATAAAATTTCCCTAAAGCTAGGTGATCTCGCTTGATTGTCAAATTCTTTTTGTGATTCATATTTGAATCTCCAAACCCTCACATACATCAATACATGAATTTACTATATCCATGTCAAATTTCAATGTCTATAAGCACAATCTGAAAGAAATAAAATAAGCATTGGCCCCACCCAAAGTTCGTTATGTGCTGGGTTAATTAATTAGAGCATCATTTCGGCCACTAATTATTAGTAAATTAAGAAGTGGATTGACACTTAGCTAAGGTAGGTTGACCACTGGTAACACTAAGCTTGAGATAGATGCAAATAATTGGTTTGTATCCATCATTTCCGCATTGGTGGGGACTCATATACTTTTAGATTGGAAGCAAGAGCATAAGAGTGATATAATAAATTATGTCATGTACTGATCGTGACAATATTGTTGGAAATAATACTGAGACGTGGGGGGAATCAGTATTATCAATTTAACAATTTTACATTTCCATACAGAAATTTATATACACTACTTTTGTTAATGAAACTTGCGTGAATATGAAAATGTGTTTAGAGAAACCAGTGTGTATCTTGCAAACTTGTAATTTGGTTAGTTGATCCTTAATCTGTGTATCCGAAACATATAAATAGTAACCAGGTGTAATAAACATAACAAGCAATCACACACATGAACACAAGATATAAGGTGGAAACCCAATGTGGGTGAAAACCACCTGTTGCAATCGTCTCTATATTTCTTTAATAAGAAACTTCTTTTTACAAATTTTGTACTGGTGCAGTCTTATACCAGTACGCAGGCTTCTACCTACAGAAGGCTACAACCTTCTCTCATTCTCTAGCTTCTCCTAGAAGGGAACTACAACCCCCTAGCTTTTGTACTAGCTGATGTGTATACTAGTACATAGGTGCTGACCTACAAAAGGCTACAACCTTCTCTTTTCTTCCAAGGACCACGTTTCATAAATTTTCAGACTGGATCCATCAATAACATCAATCAAACATCAAATATATTTGCTCAATCAATCTCCTTTGTACCAATCAAAACTTAATCAAATAGTCACTTTTCTGAATGATGTAACCATAACACAGTAACAGTAACTAGAACCCAATGTAGAACCCAAAACACTGCGACAACAAACAAAAGTAGCTAAAACATATTTTATGAGATGTACGCTACTTCAACGTGTCGAACCTGCATTCATACACTATTATCTAAAGGCATACTTGTGTATACGCTGTTTTGAAATGTCGAACCAACATGTATACGTGCCTTTGCTATGTTGAACCTGCATACAGATCTGTAAAAGATGATTTAACCTTTACAGCTATTCAGACATCAGTTATACCCAGATCATCAGATTTACAGATTACTACATGCACCAATTATAAAATATCAAAACCACACAAAGATACTTCTATTCAAGCCTAAAGATCTTGACCCATCAATAGAACTTATCCTTCTTCAAGAACTCAGGTTCCTCCTTGATTCAGATCCAGCTATGCACCATAACCTAATGACCAGTATTATAGATCTTGCTCTTCATTAGATATTCAATACTTGAGTGCATTTGCCTAATGATCTCCTCCTTCTTTTATAGTATTAGGCCTTACTCAATACCATGGTCCAAAACCACTTTAGAATCAATACCTTGGACCAAATACCTGGGGTCGATACTTTGGACAAGATACCTTGGACCAATACCATGGGTCAAAATACCAAGGACCAAATACCACAAACCAAAACCAAGTTTTCCAACATGCACGTGCTTTTCCTTGCGTGAAAGTGCGTGTATACGCATACGCACCTTTTGGTATACTAACCCGAATGTATACACGATTTGGTCAAGGGGAACCAACATATACCTCTTTTTCCTTCATTCAGTGATATTGAATTCTGATCTATCATCTGAGTGAGTTTCCATCAAGGACAACACCTGTGTCATAGCGCCAAATCTATGTCATAATGTCAACAATCTACCCCTTTGGACTTGATGGCAACCCCAAGTCGTTATCTCCCTTTGTCATCAAGGGCAGAGGGTTATGCTCCCCCTGAGTACATGCTGAATTCTCTGATATGCTGAAGGTGTTGTTCATGCTCCCCCTAACTGTAAGCAAGGTTTACAAAAATATGCTATACAAGAAGAACATGACTCTATACATCATAAATGACCTTCCTATCACCAAAGACTCATACATACATCCATCTCCCAACTGGTGGGGATATACCAAGATTTACTTATCCACCCAACCAAGTGGGGATACATCAAAAGTTTATACATGATAAAACAAGAACATCACATCATCCATCCCAGGCATAGTGGGGAAACAAAATGGGTCATTACATGAGCTTGATAATAAAAGTTATACTTAACATAGAGACAAAATACCTAAAACAAGACTATGATAGTCATCAAAAACTATCATCAGCAACATCTATCAATCACCATCCAGACCAGCAACCATGATCTCCCTTTGCACCTGTTCCACCTGAAACAAAAACAACTATGAAATTGTACAAAGATCTTCTAAGGTAATGCCAACAAATATAATGCATTATTAGAAGTATGTGCTCCCCCTGAACCTATGCCAGATGATCACTGTTGGACCCATATCAGACTCTTTTCATCTTGAGTCTGGCCCACTGATATTCTTCAAACCAACATATACACGGTTGCATCCACAAGAACCAGCATATGTACGTGGATACGCTTCATGAAACTCACGTATAACGACGATTCTCTAAAACAGATAAGTGTCAACAACATGATGATGCATCAACTACTCCCAACTTCTGTCTGAGGTATTCAAATGTCTCTCTGGGCAGTGGTTTGGTGAATATATTAGCAGCCTATTCCTTGGAGGGAACATACTCCAATTTGACCTTTTGTTCAAGCACTTGTTCCCAGAGAAAATGATATTTGATAGGTATATGCTTGGTCTTGGAATTCATGACTGGATTCTTTGAAATACTGATTTCACTTGTATTATCACATAGAATGGAGATGGGTGGATCACATGTGATCTGAATGTCTTGCAATGTTTGCATCATCCAAAGGAGTTGTGTGAAAGAAGATGCAACAGCGACATACTCTACTTCAACTATAGACAATGCAATTGAAATTTGTTTCTTGTTGAACTAAGACACTAATCTAGAGCCCATATAGAATGCACCACTAGTAGTGCTTTTTTTGTCATCCACGCTTCCTGCCCAATCTACATCTGTATATGCATGAAGTGTAAGATCTGTATCTCTAGGATACCATAAACCAAATTTTTGTGTTCCTTGAAGATTTTTGAAAATCCTTTTGACTGCCTGAAGGTGTGCCTCCTTTGGATTTGCTTGGAATCTTCCAACAATTCCCACTACATGCATGATGTCCAGTCGGGTACCTGTTAGATAGAGCAGAGTACCAATCATGGATATATAGGTTGGTTGATGTACTGTTGTTGATTCATCATTTGTGCTGAGGCCACATCCTATTACCATAGGGGTACATACTAGTTTAGAAGCTTCCATGCCATATTTCTTCAAGATCTGCTTGAGGAAATTGGTTTGCGATAGAAAAATACCATCTTTATTTTGTTGAACTTGTAAACCAAGAAAATATGTGAGCTCACCAAGCAGGGACATTTCAAATTCTTTCTGCATTACCAAAGCAAAGTTTTGACTCATGGCTTCTTCATTGCTACCAAAAGTGATATGATCAACATACACAACAAGTATTAGCAATTTATCATTATCAATTTTTATATATAGATTGCTATCAGTTGATCCTTTTGAAAAGCCTTGTTGATGAAGGTATTTATCAAGACAACAATACCAGGCCCTTGGAGCTTGTTTTAGACCATAGAGAGCCTTTCTGTGTCTGCATACAAGTTTTGGATCATTTCCAAGGATGAACCCATCTAGTTTCTCAATATATACTTCTTCTTCTAGGTCTCCATTAAGAAAGGAAGATTTCACATCCATTTGATATACTTTGAACTTCTGAAAGCTAGAAAGAGTAAGGAACATTCCTATGGCTTCAAGTCTAGCAACAGGTGCAAAAGTTTCTTCAAAATCTCTACCTTCTTATTGAGCATACCCTTTACAAACAAGTCTAGCCTTGTTTCTAATAACTTCTCCATTTTCATTTAGCTTGTTTTTGAAAATCCATTTGGTTCCTATGACATTCTTATCATTAGGTCTGGAAATCAATTCCCAAGTATTATTATTTTTTATCTGCTCAAGTTCTTCATTCATGGCCTTGACCCAACATTCATCTTTGCATGCTTCATTGACGTTTTGCAGTCTAATGGAGGAAAGCAATGCTAGATAGCTTGAAGCTTCTGTAATAGTTCTTCTTGTCTACACACCTACTTTTTTCTGCCCCAAGATTTGTGTCTCTGGATGATTCTTCGAACATACCTGGATGGAGTCTTTTCTTCTACCCTTATCTGTTCTTCTGGTGCCTCATTGGTTTCTTCTTCTTTAGAATTAGTTTGATTTGATGTGGAAGGATAGTCCTCATCTTCTTCATAATCTTCGGTTTTTACTTGCTTTGGATTTTTTCCTACTTCATCAACCACAACATCAATACTTTCAACAATTTTCCCAAGTCTTTTATTATAACACTTATATCCTTTACTTTGGGAAGAGTAACTAAGGAAAATGCCTTCATCTGCTTTAGGTTCAAACTTGCCAAGTTTTTCATCAGTCCTTTTGATGTATCATTTGCTTCCAAAAAATTTGAAGTGTTTTACAATAGGAGTCTTACCATACCACAGTTCATGAGGAGTTTGAGTGTTGTTTACCTGGACATTTGTTTTGTTGAGAATAGTGATGGCAACAAATGTAGCTTCACCCCAGAAGGTTGTAAGAGTTCCAGACTCATCTAGCACAACACAAGCCATTTGTTGAACAGTTCTTTTCATCCTTTATACCACTCCATTTTTCTGAGGAGTTCTTGCTGTAGAGAATTCCCTTCTTATTCCATGTTCTTCACAAAAGTCGAAGAATTCATCTGAGGTAAATTCCCCTCCTCGATCGGACTTGAGGCATTTGATTTTGCGACCTAATTCATTTTCAACCAAAGCTTTGAAGGATTTGAACTTTTCGAAAGCTTCGTCTTTATGCTTTAGAAGTCTTATCCAACACATTTTGGAAAAGTCATCAATGAACAATATAAAGTATTCTTCTCCATGAGGTGACTTTTTCCTAGATGGACCACATAAATCAGTGTGAACAAGTTCGAGAGGCTTACTATCTGATCCTTCATTCTCAAGGAAATGTGTTATGTTTTGCTTACTAAAATGACATGATTTTCATGTTGTATTTTTTGGAATGTTGATATCTGGAAGATCACGAACAACCTTGTATTTGCATGCATTTCTTATTTGAGGAAAGCTTAGATGCCCCAACCTTTTGTGCCATAGCCATTGTTCATCATTTTTTCTTAGATAGCATTACTGTTGTCTCCCCTTGAGTATGTACAGGTTGTTTGAAGTTCTTACACCTTTGATCATTGTTTCTCATGCATCAAGCTGATGAACAACACATCCATTTGATCACAATACTACCTCATCTCCTTGATCACACATTTGAGTAACACTCAATAGATTATGCTTTAGAACATCTACATACATGACATTCCTAGCTTTAACTTTTTCTTTTAAGAGAATAGAGCCTTTACCTTTTATGACTGCAGGAGTGTCATTACCAAATGAGACCTTCTTTTCCTTTTCTAAGGTATTATATGATTGAATTTTTTCTTTATCACCTATCATGTGTTTCAATTATCCACTGTCGATGTACCACTAATTTTTTTGTCCTTCTGCATACAAGGCTATACCACATCTTTATATTTGCGATTCTTTCTTTCTCCATATTTTGGGACCCAATGAAGCTTGCTCCTTTTGAGATGTTTGCTCTACATTTAGAATCTTCACGACCGAAGTTGTTACAGATAGAGCATTCTATTTCATTTTCAAGAGCAGAAAAGTTATTGTAGGTCCTTTTCATGATCCCAGACACATTCCTTTGATTTTTTGCTTCTTTAGTCATGATGGTCTTGTAAGCAACACATTGAGCAGATTTGTGTCCAAAGTTATGACATGAAAAACATTGGCCATTAAAGAAATTCCTGCGATTATTGAATCTACTGACCTGATGAGTGTAGTTTCCATTGACATTCATTCTTGAAGCAAAATGATTTACCTGAGGTAGGTTGTAGCTTCTGTTCATCCTTGAAGTAGATTGAACCCAATTTACATGGTGATCTGTTTTATGCCTTTGCTGACGATTGTCAACCTGTTCACTTCTCCTTGCTACATCAAGATAGCTTTTGGAGGTTGATGGCTTCTGTGCTTGAGATTCTTCTTCTGTATATCCAAGACCTATCTTTATTAGAGGAGAATGCTACACTTTGATAATTTCATCTAAGGTTTTTGATCCTTTAGCAAATCTAATATTGAGAGCTTTTGTTTTCTCAATATCTTTTCTTAGACCCACAATTTTACACTCTAACTTTTCATTGTGTTTTTCCCTTTCAGCAAGTTGGAATGTTGGAGTATCTATAATCATACTCTTTTCTTCTAAACAGATTTTAAGTTTAGAAATTTCTTCATAGAGACCATATTCATCTAAAGCATCCAAGAAATCATCATCTTCAAAAGCCATCAAAAGTCTATAATCATTACCATGTTCATCTTCATCACTATTTGATAGACCATCACTATCCTCATGTGTATAGTAGCTCTTCTTACTTACATTCTGTTTTCTATTCCATTTTTCTGGTTCCTTACCTTTATCCAGCTTATCTTTATGAGGAAATTTGGCTACATAATGGTTGACTCTTCCACAAGTAAAGCATTTGAAAGGTAGTTTACCTTTGAATATTCCATAACCCCGTTGAAGGTTCTTGGCAAAGTTTGCTTCTTCCTCTCTGTTAGGCCCCTATACTATAAGCGTAACCCCTTATTGTTATTAGTACGACCCCCCTATTATATTTACGTACCCATGTAGTGCCCATATTGTTACTATTGTGCCCCATAGAAGTCCACTATTGTTATTATTGTGCCCTTACATTATTATTGTTATGTAAGCTCTGATTATATTATGATCCCTTAGACTCCTATATATATAAAGGAGGTCTTTTTATTTGTATCATCCAAGAATTGTTCATTTGTGTAATGTAAAGGAGGTTTCCCCCTTAAAGAGGCTAGATTCTAAGGCGTTCAACTATCTTTTCTATCTTTTTGTGAGCTGGTTTCATAACATTTGGTATTAGAGCTGTGGATTCTAGGGTTTGCTGCTCCAAATAGGTCATCGCGTCATTTTCACTATAACTCTTTTTATGCGACGTTTTAGAAGCGAAAAAAAAATCCCATTTGAGATGAAATCATGTTGAACCGCGGGTCCGAATTTCAGAGCTTTTTGCACTATATTTGTAGAGATATGATTTGAGGAAGATGGTCTTTTTGCAGATTCCTGAATTACATTCCAAACAGGTGGCCTTGGGAAAATCATCATAACTTTTGTTTTGAGCATCAGATTGCAATTTCGTAAGAAGTTACAAAAATAGGACAGAATATAGTTTCCTATGAATATTTTTTAGACTCAAAGGTCAAAACAGTGACATGTGGCACTTCATACAAGTTTACTCTTCTGAAAATGTATATAATCATGTTATCTTGGGAGATTGTGCATAACGTTTTCTTGGAGAATCTGAATTTGATTAGACTAGTGGCATTAGAAAGAGGACACAAAGGGCTACTGCAGGTCATAATTTATGAACTGGAAGAACCAAAGTTACAGAGCTATAGTCATTTCAAGATCGAGCTCCTAAAATCAAGAAAAGGTGATATGAGGAAGTTTGATGGCAAGGATCCGATAAATTGGATACTTTAGATGGAGCAATAGTTTGATCTACATGGTGTAGCACTGTTACAAAAGGTATGTATTGCATCTTCATATTTATAACCAGATCAATTTTTATGGTATAAAGGGCTTTGTTCTCGTAAACAACTTGTTATGTGGTCAATTCTCATGGAGGAAATGATAGCACATTATGAGGATACAAAGAGAAACACCTCAACAATTGGAAAGAGTAAAAGGGCTTTGTGACATAGTGGAAAGTAAAATTATGGAAACAAGGAAGCATACCCCTCACAACTATAAAGATGGAAGTGTTGTTTCTCCTGGCCTTCCACAACCTACAAGGGTTACACCACAACAATTGGAAGAAAAAAGAGAAAAAGGGCTTTGTTACAATTGTGATAGCAAATGCACTAAAGGTCTAAGTGTGATGAGAAGAAATTATTTTACATAGAGTATGGAGAGGAGGAAGAAAAGGATCAAGAAACATCAAAAGAAGAGGATATACCCCAGGATCCAACCCCATAGAAAGAAGAAATGAATCAGACCATATCTTGTAAAGCATTGGCAATAATTACCACTCCTCAAACTCTCAAGATAGAAGGACATATCAAGAAGAAAAAGGTGCAAGAAGTGAAAGATCACATCGAGAAAGAAGAAATGAATCCAACCATATCTTGTAATTCATTGGTCAAAATTACCACTCCTCAAACTATCAAGATAGAAGGACATATCAAGAAGAAAATGTTCAAGAAGTGAAATATCCACATCGAGCATCAAGAAATGAATCCGACCATATCTTGTAAAGGATTGGAAGAAATTACCACTCCTCAAACTCTAAATATAGAAGGACATATCAAGAAGAAAAAGGTTCAAGAAGTGAAAGATCACATCAAGCATCAACAACAAGTTCTCCAACTTTTAAAGGATAATGCCACTTTGGTGCAAAATCGAATGAAATAACAGGTAAATCAACATCGTAGTGAAAAATGTTTTGATGTAGGTGATTGGGTATTTTTACTGCTACATCTCAAGCAAGCTATTTATGAGAAGGAAATGTTGGCAATACTACATGCACTTAAAAAATGGCGACCTTACCGAATGGGAAGACACTTCAAGGTAAAAATGGATCATGATAGTCTTAAATACTTTTTAGAACAATTATAATCTTTAGAAGAATAGAAAAAATGTGTCATAAATAAGTTGGGTTATGGCTTTGACGTCATCT
Source organism: Pinus taeda (assembly GCA_000404065.3). Classification (NCBI taxonomy): domain Eukaryota; kingdom Viridiplantae; phylum Streptophyta; class Pinopsida; order Pinales; family Pinaceae; genus Pinus; species Pinus taeda. The sequence continues at coordinate 13,158 of APFE031545020.1, read as the reverse complement.
ATAGAAAATGGAAGAAAAATTTTGTTGCAGATGCACTTTCAAGAAAGGATGAGGATGTGGAAGCATTGTTTTGTGCTATTTCTATTATCCAACCAAATTGGATAAACGAAGCAAGGGATGAATGGAAGAAGGATGAAGAAGTATGGCCATTTATTCAAAAGTTGCAAAAGATCCCGATTCAAAAAATATTGCCAAAAATTGAAGAGGAAGGAAAAATCATATTAGAACCTGGAGCAATCATAGAAACAAGAACCCAACAGCTATGAATCGATCAATTTCATAGTACCTCATCAAGTGGAAGAACTTACCTGCTGAAGATTCCACATGGGAGGACAAGAATTTTATACCAAAGAATTAACTAATCAAGTGTTGAGGAGAACACTTTTTTAAGGAGAGGGGTATGTTAGGCCCCTATACTACTAGTGTAACCCCTTATTGTTATTAGTGCAACCCCTTATTATATTTATGTGCCCATGTAGTGCCCATATTGTTACTATTGTGCCCCATAGAAGCCCACTTTTGTTATTATTGTGCCGTTACATTATTATTGTTATGTCTTCTCTGATTATATTATGACCCCTTAGACTCCTATATATAGAAAGGAGGCCTTTTCATTTGTATCATCTAAGAATTGTTCATTTGTGTAATGTAAAGGAGGTTTCCCCCTCGAAGAGGCTAGATTATAAGGCATTCAACTATCTTTTCTATCTTTTTGTGAGCTGGTTTCATAACACTCTCCTTCTGAAATGTTTCCCGATTCATTGAGCTCTTCTCTTCCCATAGCCTTGAATGTGACTTCTCTCATATCTAATGGATCCCCTTTTCTCATTTCGAAAGTAGTTAGGATTCTGTGCAACTGTGTCATAGTAATTGTTATCACAAAACCTGTACTGATGGCTGCTAATCAGTAAGACCTTACGTAACTGTTTCAGACCAGACTTTTAGCTAGGGATTAGCCTCCCTAACTTGAGAGGGCTCTCTCAAAACAAACTACTGATTTATCTTTAGACACAAAGAGGGCTAACTCTTGAAATGAAAATTTAATAAACATACTGGTTGGACAGACAGCATAACATTTCTTCCATTGGGCTCATGGAGTCAAACATCTTTCAGTAATCTATTAACTGTTCATTCATAGAAGCCAAGGCATGTAATGTTTAAACATTCAAGACATTCATCAAATAACCATCAACTCGTAAGTACACACAGGAAGTCTGAGCACTAGGTGAATTCAGAGTGATTGTGTACTTAAAGAGCTGTAAAACATAAAGGACAAGAACCTCAACTTATAAGTATACATAGGAAGTCTGAGAACTAGGTGAATTCAGAGTGATTGCATACTTATAAAGCTGTAAAAATTACATTTGGTAAGACAAAAACACAAACATCTTGAGCATTTTAACAAAGTATGAATCTTGGGAAGAATAAACAGTCTTTCTATTACTGTAAAAAGCTTTATACATAGGCCAATAAAAACTCTGTTTTTTGCATAAATATCCAACCCCACTTACATCAGAGTTTCTCCTATATATAGGAAAACAAAACTCAAACTACTTGAGACTCCTCCTCCAGCATGAGGGGAGCTCGATGACTAACATTTACTAACCTTATCTATCTTAACAGACTCATTAAATCTACTAAGCATGAACTGTAACTACAAAAGAGTTCTAATCAAACTTAAACTCTAATTTATTTTCCTCGTATTCTGATTCCTTTCCAGGTCTTCAACAGCTATCTCCTTTTATTGTGGCCTTGATTGCTGAGATAAGTATGTATAAAACCAAATTAGCTTTGAATGTTGAATGTGCTGATGGCTCATTGATTATAAGAACAAACCCCTGTTTTTCTGGCCCTTGTTTGTCGGTCCCTGTTTTCCTCAATCTGCTCGAATATATAATAGCATGTTTGAAACCTTTAATAACCCAAGGTATATACCGCTGCCATGTTTCTGATGTACTGTAGGCTGGATTGATGGACAGGTGTCTCTCTTTAAAATTCCCGCTCATAATATCAAATAGCTGCTCTGCATTTAAAATCATCACCTACAGCAGTTTCGTAGCGCGCTACGAAACTACTGTTTTATTTAAAATAGTTTGCCTTTTGTCCCGACCAGAGTCTGAGAAAATCCGAATCTCATTTTATCCTTCATCCCTTTTAATTTCAACTTGAGGATGGATGCAGTGCCTGGGACGTAGATCTCGCAATTTCTCTACAAGATTTAGTTTTAAATTCTCTGCTTCTTGAAGCTGGTTTGATTCCAAAAGCATCTTAGCAAGATGACCCATTTGCCTTATTGTTAATTGAAACTGTCCCAACTTACCTTCCTCCAGAATCCTTTCTTTGCCACATCTCTTGCAGAGGAGCCAGATATCTCAATCCATGTCTTTGAGAATAGAGCGCAGGCTGTCAGCATAAAAGTTAAATAGAACAGAGCATGAAAAGGATTTGCTGCCATATCCACCAAGCTGGAAGGTGGAGTGATGTAATAAACAAGACCACCCACAGGAACAAATTGATCACTTAACGAATATTCAGACTCCTTCAATTTGCCCAACAGATTAACAAGAAAGTTTCCACTGTACTTCCAGTAAAGCATCTGGGAAATGAAATACAAGTTTTAAACACATATCTAATCTCCTCTAGCTCACCATCTACCAGAAATTTGTAATTTATATTCACACCTTTTTTGCATTTGACATCACCCTGGTGGCCTTCAACACAATTTAAGATGTTCCATACCTTTGAATATGTTGGTATTGATATGAAGACCAGATCAGAAAATGGTGCCTGAGGATATTCTGATATTCTGACATAGCCTGAGAGACAACATATTCATTAGCCATTGCATTTAATGATGATCTTACTGCCAATGCTAAATCTAATACCTTCTCCATTACTGACTCATCACACTTGTTTTCCACAGCATCAAGCACTTCAGGATGAAATTTATTAGCCCTTTTGCTAATTCTTCTCGCTTTATTCACTGCTTTCTCTAAATTTCCACCATTACAAACTGAAAGGACAAAGGATGTAACAACAAGGGCATCCCGAGGTTCATCCACTAATGCCAAATGAAATGCTAGTAGAGCAACCCATAAACTACCATTGCACGGTCGATTTGGAGCAAGTAGACTATCCAATTTTGCAAACAAAACCAAAAGCATATTTGAACGGTTGTTACGTCTTCTAAAACCTTGAGAAACAAGATATGCTGCTTGTATTGGAAGAAGAATTTCAAGGAGTCCAAATCTCCAAAGCAAATGCAGAGATGCCTTTGCTGCTCCAAATGCCAGCATATAGTTCATTTCCATCATCAGCCTTTGCTTTTCGATCCGTAGAATTGAAAGAGAACAATCTTGTATTGCACAAGCTGTATCTCTAGAAAATTGAAAGTTAAGACGAGCTGCAATCTTGATTGCACGTAATATTCGTGCACGGTCCTCTGCAAATGAGACATGAGCAGAAATTACTGTCCGTACCTTAGCCATTTTTAAATCTTCCATGCCGCTAGCATAGTCATATACAACATTTTCATATGGGTCATACATCAACCCATTTATAGTGAAGTCACGCTTCATACAATTTTTCCAGCGAGCATAGTCACGATCATTACAGCTATGAGGCCTATTTGTAAACTCTTTGAAAGTATCTGTTCCCTTTCTTTCTGACGTACTAAAGCTTGAAACCTGATTAGAACAATCTCGTGTAGAAGATCAAACAGCCCCTTCTTTAACTTTTCTGCTTTCGTCAGCGCTTCTGGAGTCTCTTCGTTTTCCTTCAATTTATAAAGGATCTTCTTCTCTGTAGCATACAACCTTTTGCAGAGTCTGAATTTCCATTTGAAGTAATGAAACTTCTCATTTAGCGTAATTGTATAAATTTAGTTCAACATCTGCATATCGTGCTCTGGCCACCAACGTGTGAGCATGTACTCATAGCTACATGAACTTTGCTTCGAGATTCAGAATCAATAACAAGCATACATGCAGGAGCTTGAGAGTATGCCACCTGTAAAATACATCCACCGCATAGCTATTTTGCATGACAGTTGCTGTGGATTCAAACAAATCCCCAATTTTGTAGCGCAACCTAAAACATGTTGCGCTGTGAAATTACAAAAGGCTTTATGCGCTGCGGAAATACTTTAAAAATTATCACATGAGCTACAAAATAACCTAAAAAGCTTTGTGACACATGGTAACTCATGCATAGTTTCACACATGGCTATGAGACGGGGATGACTGAGAATGATCAGTGATGGGTGAGAATACATAGTTGACTCAAGACTCTAAGGCAAACAAAAATTCAAACTTAGACTAGCACCGACCTTTACCATCAGACAAATGTAAGACATTTGGCATTGAAATTTTGTCAGTGATAACAGTGGCTCCACTTGGGATAGTGTGCCCTTGTGGTACACTAAGAACATGCAGATCCAGTGCCTTATCCATTTGTCACAAACAGAAATTTGCTTGACAAGCATGACTGTAGGAGAAAGAAAGCTACATCTACTGAAAGAAAAAAAAAAAATGCTCAGTTGACCTTGAGCTTATTTGTATTTACCTACCTACCTACCCTAACAATTTGAATTTCTTTCTGCTCAATCAATATGAAATTTCCAATGTAGCCAATCCTCTGTTTTATCTGATATCTGATTTCTTTGACTGCATCGGAATTCAGAGCCAATATGATGGTGTGATGACCACTGCCACTGAAATTGTCTCTGATCTTTATAAGTAAACTGAAGCACTGGAGAGTAAAACTCTTCCATGTAATCAGCTATAGGATCCCAAAATACATGATCAGCTTGATGATTCTTGTAACTTTCTGGCTGTGCAAACTGATCTTCAATAACAGTGTCCAGTTCCTCAATCGTGAAAGAGAAAGGAACCAACATTCTTTCCCTGTGTTCTGTTACCGAAAGCTTCTGAAAATAATGATCATGATTATGAAAACTATATGCCTGAATTTGACCTTCTAAATCTTCAATGTCTTTCTCAATGTCCTTAGCAACTTCGTCCAAAAATTTCATCTTATCTTCTGACTTGCACTCAAATGATTTTAGATACGAAGACAAGGACAAAGAAAAATTTTCATTTGTATCTCCATTACTATGATCATTATTCCATTGTTTGAAACCTTGAACTGAAGGAGAACTTGTCACCACATCTGATCTATCCATCCATTCGTCCACAAACGTATACCACAAGTCTTCAAATGACTTGATGGATTTGGCAGGAAAGCTTTCAATCCATTGTTTGCATTTCCCTTGAAATGAATCATAGAATAACATGATGCAAACATCCTCATGTTTAACTCTAAGAAGCTTAGTAAAATGAAAGAAATCTGATATATGCTTCACAGTTAAACTTAAATCTTCTCCGTTGAATTTTGGACCATTCCTTAGAAAATATGCATCCTTGGGAAAATGATTTGGGAAACCATGAATTCCTGAAAAATCTATGCATGCATACCTTGAAATAAGAATGGTAGCATCTGGGTCCTTCACAACTCCAGTGGAATCACCATGAATCTATGAATTTTGAATTCTTCAACAATGGAGTCGCCAAGGTAGATTTGCAGCCTCAAAAATTCCTCTGAGCTCCTGCTAGCTTCAGAAGTTCAGTCTCATATTTTCGGGAATGAGTAATCTTCAGACTCCCAGCAGACGCACCAAAATGTTATCACAAAACCTGTACTGATGGCTGCTAATCAGTAAGACCTTATGTAACTATTTCAGACCAGACTTTTAGCTAGGGATTAGCCTCCCTAACTTGAGAGGGCTCTCTCAAAACAAACTACTGATTTATCTTTAGACACTAAGAGGGCTAACTCTTGTAATGAAAATTTAGTAAACATGCTGGTTGGACATACAACATAACATCTCTTCCATTGGGCTCATGGAGTCAAACATCTTTTCAGTAAACTATCAACTGTTCATTCATAGAAGCCAAGGCATGTAATGTTTAAACATTCAAAACATTTCCCAAATAACCATCAACTCGTAAGTACACACAGGAAGTCTGAGCACTAGGTGAATTCAGAGTGATTGTGTACCTAAAGAGTTGTAAAACATGAAGGACAAGAACCTCAACTTATAAGTATACACAGGAAGTCTGAGCACTAGGTGAATTCAGAGTGATTGTATACTTATCAAGCTGTAAAACATAAAAGATCAAATAGAACCACAAACATCTTGAGCATTTTAACAAAGTATGAATCTTGGGAAGAATAAACAGTCTTTCTATTACTGTAAAAGTCTTGTACATAAGCCAATAAAAACTCTGTTTTTTACATAAGTATCCAACCCTCATTACATCAGAGTTTCCTCTATATATAGGAAAATATTCTTAACTACTTTGAGCTTCCTCCTCGAGCATGAGGGGAGCTCGATGACTAACATTTACTATCCTTATCTATCTTAACAGACTCATTAAATCTACTAAGCATTGAACTGTAACTACAAAAGAGTTCTAATCAAACTTAAACTCTAATTTATTCTCCTCGTATCCTGATTCCTTTCTAGGTCTTCAACAGCTGTCTCATTTAGTTATGGCCGTGATTGCTGAGATAAGGATGTATGAAACCAAATTAGCCTTGGATGTTGAACGTGCTGATAGTTCATTTATCATAATAATAATCCCCTGTTTTCACGGTCTTCGTTCCCCATCATCCTTCGAAAGTTAAGGCATGTGTTCCCAGCTATTTAATACTTCAAAATTTGATGAGCATCACCATCTTTCTAGGTATGCTGGAAGCCTTGTTGATTGAACAAGTGTACAAGCCAACATCTTCGTGTGCATCTTTAGCCAAACCCTAACCACCGTTAATAAAGTACCTTTATTAAAGTTCTAGCTTAAGACAAAATCTTTTACCTTTATAAAGGATGGACACTTGTCAATATTTGAATGGCTCTGATAGTCTCATCTGGTTTCCTTGATGTTCATTAGCCCTTTTCTTCAAAATCTGCTAACCTCATCATTAGACTTGTTATTTTTTTCAATAAACAGCATCTACAGCAGTTTCGTAGCGCGCTACGAAACTGCTGTTCTTTTCAAAAAAACACAATCTTCAATAAATCTATCAATATTCTTTGTGACTGCAACAGCTCTGCTTCTGGCTTCAAAAACTCCTAATTTACCTTGATTTTATATGCCGTGCTTACATGCCTTGAAAAACAATGAACTTAAGTAAAATAGAGCAAAACCTTGGGGCAGCACCTGACTTTTAAAATCTGCAATTTTATTTGGCAACTAATTTATTTAGCTGAGCTTTTAGTTTTGCAACCTCCCTTTCCATGGCTGCAATTTCTGCTACAGCCTTCTCCATCCCAGCCATTTCTTTCTCAGTTGCCTCCCATTGTTCTTTTGAAGATAAAGTCTTTGTTTCTTTGGAAATGGGGACCTTTTTATTCATATCCTTCTCCTTGATTTCTTTTGCTTTTTCTGTTCTGGGTAGCTGCTCTCCA